>JAQIXG010000178.1:0-40683 GCA_034700105.1 Oconnorella tubifera
TTGTTTTATTAGTATTGTTTTATTAGTATTGTTTTATTAGTATTGTTTTATTAGTATTGTTTTATTAGTATTGTTTTATTAGTATTGTTTTGCGGATATTTTTGATTGTAGATAATGACGATGGATAAATTGCTGACGGAAGATCGCTATATTTTGCCTTCTGCTCTATATGAACACGCTGTGTTGCACATGAACAGTCACAGGTTAGTCTTTTTACAATATCTTTCAAGTTTTAAAAGTTATTAAAATCTAACGAATAATAAAGGCTAAGATTTTATATTCTATATCATATGATATTATATCTATTATATCTTTATATTATACAGATCATATCAAATCATCTCCATATTTAAATTTGATTGTGCGTGTATTATATCTTTAGCTTGATATTTAAAACCATAGTTTAGTCTTGAAATACTTAACTTTTAAGTGCATAATAATTTTATTTTGATTGTTCAATGTACATTACATTGCATTTTAACGCGATATATTTATCTATCACGATCTTTTAGATCGAAATATTTATCAATTGCGATGTTAATTTTTAAATATTTAGCTCTATTAGTAACTAGTTAATGAAATATTTTATAAGATTGAAAGATGCAAAAGCTTTACTTGATGAAGCTAAGAATAATCACAAAGGCTATTCAGAAGAGTCGAGAATTCATTTTAAGATTCATTCGGCTGAAGCGAAACTGAAAGCCATGGGTCTATCAACAAGCAGTACAGATTCTAACGAAGAAAAGGAAATCCTTTCAGTGCAGTAGTTTTAGAAATAACGTCTTTTTTATTCATTTTGTTTTAGTTCCGAGTTTTATTATTTTATAAATCTGTTAGTGTAGGTCTTTGAGTTATTGTATACGGTAAGCAGATTTGAAAGTACCGAGGCTTCGGGTGAATTTGAAAAGTGTAAAACGCGTAGTTTTGATTTTAAGTTTGATTTCTATCATTTTGTGTTTATTCGTAATGAGTTGTGATTTGTTTACTGTTGTAGGCTAATAAGGTTACTCTTGAATTATGGTTTTTGTACAAGAAATAAGCGGCTGAAATTGTGCTAAAATATTTGTATTTTCAATTATTGCGCCTTAATGAAATCAAAATATAATTTAGTTTCTTTTATTCATTTTTAATTCTTTATATAATTTTACAGATTTTAATTCAACATTGAATTTAACGCGTAGGTTATATTAACTGATATCTCTCGTAACTGTATCATACGTAATGGTATGAAATTATTTAATATTGCTAAACTAATCAGTTATTGTTATGCATTTTAATAATATAAAACGTTAAAATAATATTAATAAGAAATGGTGCATTCAGTGATATGATTCAATATCTAATGTAAATTTTTTACTTGACTTTGTTATTCGTATTGATATTATAATTTTATCTGTTGTAATAAGTTAGATTATTGTTTTAATGATTTTAATGATATTTTTGTTTTTATTTCTAATGCAATCTTGGCAGTCGTAATCTCCATGCTTGGTACAGACTTAAATCTTGTGCTTTATGTTCATTTTACAATCCATTTTAACTTTAACATTCCTCGAGTATTATTTTAGAATATAATCACTGTTGATGTATAATGTGTTAGAATTGCAGAGTATTTTGTGTTGCACATTTTTGTTAATTATTTAATAGACTGAGTACTAGTAAAGTGTAATTGTTGTTAGAAACATTCTAATAATGTATGATTTTGTTTGGTATAAATATCGAGGTTAAACATTAGATTCTGCTGCTGTAACGTATTCTTACAGTATCATCCGCAAAGAAAATGATTTACTACACCGCTCTGCGCTTACTTCAGTTGGTTTCTGCACAAACAGTTCATTTTATATATTCTGATATGACATGTCAACGCTTATATATTTCAAATTTTGATGATTTCATTTACTGGTTTTTTGTGACGAGTTTTGTCATGAATTTTATAATCATCTTCATTTACTAACAGACTTTGCTTTTGATGTAATAATTAAGTAATCTTATTATACTGTAATGACTTCATTTTGCATTTTTTGTAACAAGACTATTATAACTGCAGCCTTTTTGTTTTTCAAAAAGTGTAATTGGTAATTCATTTGTGAGATTTTTACATGATACTACTTGTAAATTCTTTAATTATTTTATTAAAATTGATAATTACTGTGAAATTAACTGTTTATTTAATTGGATATTACGTGAATATATATTGGTAAAACTTGTGTGCAATTTATAAATTTAGCTAAAATGTAACATATGTAATGAATCATATTATTCATCCGGTGATTAAACTGTAGACACCACTAGCTTATAGTCATTTAATTGATTAGACTCTCTTAATATATGACTCTGCAGAAATTTTGTTTCTTTCATTGTTTGTGATCTCAACCTTTTATTTGTAATTGTGTTAGGTGTATTTGAGAATGTGATTTTGCAGCAGCTTGTGATTTTTGTAAATAGAATGTGAATTGTTAGGAATAGTAACTGTTGATGTATGTACAAATAGATATAATTCAATTGTTAGTTGATATTATTTGATATGATTTCTGTTCTTGCTTTAACGTTTTTGTATTTTAATCTTTGTTACGAAATTCGCATTTTAGATAAATTTTAATTTAAATAAATTTGATTGATTGAATTTGTTAAAAGTTATTTAAATTGGCGAAGGCTTTCATGCCCTGTAATAATTTCTAAACTAATTGAAGTAATTATAACAGTAGGCCTAGACTTAATGCAGTATTAACATTGTGTAGTAAAAAATTGTACACACGTTAGAATGAACTCACTCATTTAAACTTTTATAGTAAAATCGTGTAATTTTTAGCTTTGATATTGTTAATCTGGTAATTTTTGTGGATGTATTTCAACGTGATATTATCGTTTAATTCATAGTAGTAATCTTATAGATACGGATTTTGTTATTGTATTAAAGTGAGCAATTTAAAAGCTAAACTTTCAGCTTGTTTTATAAACTTTATGAACTATTTTAAAACCTTTTCTGTAATAATTAACAATTATTTAAAGTTTAATCGTGATGATTCTTAAAATCAATTTATTTAAATCTATTTCATTAATGATAATCTGCACACGACGCTTGTGTAACTTTTAGACATATTTATTAAGTCGCAATAATCCATCTCTCAATCTAAGTTTTAGACGAAAACACTGATTCATTACTGATTTTTGATCAAAATTTTGACAATCGTAGAGCTAAACACCTGTTTTTTCATCTATCTATCCCTCTTTAAAAAGTCAACGAAAATTGCCTCTACTTACTACAGTTGCAGCATTCAGCACTAATCTATTAACTTTGCAGTCAATTCTCAGTTTCTCTTTGGAAGATTATCGATTGTGTCTTTACACAATAGACCTAACTCCTAATACATTAACTCGACAATTCGGTTCGAAAATTCATTTATTAACCCAAACGATAACCAAGCTTTAACTTAATCCTAATTGCAATTCAACCCTAAGAATTATTTGTGCGGGTCGATTTTTTAGGGCCGTTTTCACGGGTCACCATATGATATATTAAAATATTCTGATAGTGCTAATAGTTTAGATACTCGGTTATAAAGTAATCAATTACAATAAAACGCATAATACGATTTTTAAAAGTAATAAAATACTTTACAAGCGCCTGGATTTGAGTCGAATTAGGCTTACTTGTCAAACAGCGAACTTCATCAACTGAAAGTAAGTCAGTCTGATAATTTCTAATAATGTAAGTATACAGTTACAATTACTTAATGGAGAATTCATTGGCTTGTAGATCTACAGATAAATTTCTTATTTTTTCATTAGAAATTCCATTGCAGAAATAACATTTGTGCTGATTTAGTGAAATACAGTTTAAAGTTATCGCGAAAGTAGACACAAAAAAAATCTTTTTAATAAATTTTATTTGAATAAAACAGTTGAATGAAGTTACTTTTTGAATTGGAATAGATTTATTATAACAATGATGCGATTAAATAAGATTGTGTGATCAAGTATGCGTAGGCGTACATAGACTTTTTTCCAAATAGTGGCGGTATAGGCCTATAGTTACTATTCATTTGCATGATTTGAATTAAGTAAATCTCTCTTTACTGGCAAGCACAGAGAATTTAAAGGACTAGATTGTAATAGAGAAGTTCTGTCTTCTCATGAGATTAACTCAATGCATTCGAGTCTAGTGCTTACTTTATTCTAATAATCAACCGAACAGTTTTAAAATTAACTAAAAATTTACACCAGTTTAGGTAAAAGTTAGTAGGCTAATTTACTATTTCTTGTTCAATCAGATACAATTCAAGAATCAGAGTTATGGATGAAAATGAAGATAAACTGACTAATGACGTGTTTCGAAATTACACGGAAGATGAAATTCAGTCTTCTCTTGAACGCAATGGTAAGACTGAGTACTAACGATTTATTTATTAATTAATTCACAAAAATAGAATAATAAGCGTGAATGTTTTTTCAAACTTTTTTGCGATTATGCAATTCGATGTACGAGGAATTTTCGTTTAAAAAAACGATAAAAAAAACCGAGTGAACATAGACGCGTTATAGGCTATAATCATGATTTAGATTTTTTATCTTTGATTATATTTATATTATTGATTATTGCACGCAACAGTGATTTCCTAAATCTAAAATAAAACAGTTACCAAATAGGTAAACTACTTGTAAATATATACAGGACTATTTAACTCTAACATTAATCATATATTATTACCAGAACCAAATTTTAATCGCGTTAGTTTGATTTCATTAAGTTTTAGCTCATTGTTTAATTCGGCATCACCACCTGCCAACCCTGATCATTGTTTATAAAGGAAATATTTCGATCTTTGGGAATAATATAATATCCCATAGGATCGCATTCGGCGCCTTCCAACAACTGTTACGAGATGAATTGTAGCCAGAATTCTCTCTTTGAATCCCTAAAGACTGTTTGAATTGTACTGTAACGTAAAATATAATATTTAATGCAAGCCAATCACGAAAATCATGTCATATTTATTTATTTTATGCATGAGCTAATTCGAATATTTAATTTGGAAAAGGGGAGTAGGCTAGGCAAAGATAAATATTCATGTAAAGTTATCAGCTGTGGGTAGGCCTAATGCTATTGCAGAACTTTTTATCTGCATATTATAATCTGTATTCTTTAATGATATGCTTTTTAAAGTAATTTTTGTGACAGTTTTACTGTAGGTCTAGTTAGTTTTCGTAATATACTAGTTAAATTTTATTTCTGCATTAAATTTATTGTCAATCCTTTGTCTATAAGTTATATTCGTCTAATTATGGAAGCAATTTTTATGAGTTGCTACCCATAATTATGATAAATACGGGAGCGCTTCTGATTTTCTCTGATTCCAGAATAAAAATGATTTGTGAACGAATTCTATTGACATTGTTTCTGTTTTCATCTAATTGTACGACTTTTAGCGAATTTCAAAGTATGATTCAGATTCTCATTGCAATACTGATTGGATTATTGACTGAAAGTATTATTGTACGCTGGAGAATTACGCCAGCAATAAATACGATGAACTGCTGAATTTTATATTTTCTAAAATATCTACTTATATCTAAGCCTACTGCATCTTTTTGTATCTGAGATATATATCCATTAGTTAGCTTCTTTTTGTAGACCCATATACTCTGTAGCTATTGTAAAAAAGTGCAGTAATTTGTTAAGATTTTAAAGAAGTAATCAATGTTATTGCCCATAATTTTATTATATATCAAGGGCCGTTAGAGAAGTCGTTAGAACACTGGATTCAAAATCGATAGTTCCAGGTTCGAATCCCGGATAGCTCACTATTTGTCTAATTAGCTGCACCCGTTACTAAAACGCTTTAATTGACAGCTATCTCTTTGACATTGTTCATATAATATGGTAATCCAGACGTTTTTGTAATATCCTTATATTATATTCAGAAACTGATGATGCGCCAACAGATGATAATCTTTCTGATGTACAGTCTGGTGATCCAGTCGATCCACCTCTCGCTTCTTTTGACATCAATGAAAGCGTTGACGACTCAGTTTATTGTAATTCAGAAATTATAAACACCTCTCATTCCGAAGATAACGAAAATAAAACGACGGAATCTAATTCAATTTTAGTTGAAAACGATTCGGAAAGTAAGCCACAGCAAAGTGAAAACAACGAAAGAGATGAAGATAATGAAAAAGATAAAGATAATGAAAAAAATAAAGATAATGTAAAAGAGCGCTGGACAACGAAGGCTGATATTTGTAATGACAGCAGTAGTGAAATAGATAAAGATGAAGTTTTACCAGAAAGGGATACCTCTGAAAATTTGTCTAATATACCGTCTATTTATCTAGACGATGAAAAATTAAAATCAAGAATTGATAGTGGATTGAGCAGTCCAGAAGCTCAACTGGAGATATATGAAAACGATCAGTGTAGTAAAGAAACAGATGAATTGGATCCAGAAAAAGATGTGGTTAATAAAGAAGACGCAAGAGCAGACAGAGTTGAAGAAAATTTCCAATACGAAAGAATTTCTGAAGACTGTGATGCAGTCACCAGTCCACTGTTTGATAAAGAAGTGAAGATAGAAGCTGACCAAAGTGAAGAAATTGTCTTTGATCCAGTTGTTAATATAGAAAAGAAGAGCGATATTGCAGTAGGAAAAGATATGGATAACACTGATACAAAGATGAATGTAATTACGCATGAAGTAAAAGAAAGATGTTTGTCCGACACAGACGCTATGGCCAAGTATCGCATTAAGAAGGACGACAGTTCAGCTGAAAAGGTTGATACTAATCAAGAGAGTAGTTTGCCTAGTGCGAATATTACAGACAAAATGACAAAACAGGATTCTGAAAGTGAAAATGAAGTCAAACCAGAAGATAATATAGATAGCGAAAATGTAGCAGATGAAAATATATACGAGAGAATTGAATTGAATCCTGAAAAACACGAGATCAGTGATATAAGAGATAATGTAACAGCGCCTGCTGAGATTAATTTGAAAATTGAAAATGAAAAGTACACTATTCAAACGGATAAGATTTTACATAAAGAAATAAGTAGTGAAAAATTTAACACGGATACATTGGATGAAAATTTGCCAATTTTGCCAGAGAAAACATCAACAAAAGAAAGGCAAGTGGATACTAGAGATGAGAAGCCACAGAATGCAAGTACAACTAAAGAAATTAAGAGTGCAGATGTGCATGATATTAAGGCTATTGAAAAATGTAAAAATGTAGATCCTGCTGATTCAGTTCAAGTAGTTTCAAATCAAACAACGGAGAATGTATTAGGTAAGAATATATATAAGTATATTTTTAGTAGGCCTATTGAAATGCTTATTTTAGTTACTATTTTGCGGACTGATTTTGTTAATAAAATTAGGAATATTATCATTAAATCATTTGTTTAACAATATCTTTCTTTATTTTAATATATTTTGAGAAAATATAATTGAAGCACCTTATTTTAAATTTTAAAATTTATAATTCTTTATTAATATTAATGCATGGAACAAAATCTAATTTGTATGCACATATTTTTTTCTCAGATAATGCCGACCGTTCTCCAATCGGCGAAGAAGCGGAACTACCAGAAAAAGGTTTCACCAAGACCTTGCTCGCTCAGTGGCGCCAGCTGGAGCAGCAGAAAAAAGAGGACGAGAGAACGGGACGATCGAGGGGTACGTCTCGCGGTCCCCTACCCGGCAGCGAAGGGGGACCTTGTCCAGGGACCGTAAGGGAGGAAATTCAGCGCATACGTTCTCAGTCTTGCGATCCTTTTTCAAGGAATAGAAAAGAGGCTAGACAAGGCGACGAGTATGTTGGTGGAGATTATTTTAACAGAGGTAAGCTCATGAATGTAATTGTTGTGTTGTAGAAAATCATTTAGGAATTTTATTACTTTCATTAAATAAATCTAACTTTCATCTTATTTTATATAAATTACACGTATTGTGTAATTTCTTTGATCGTTTACAATCAAAATATTTTCAAGTGAAATATCACAATACTTATACAAGCATAGTATGATGAGTCTGCTATTTCAATTAAAAATATGATGATTGTAAAATATCAATGAAATGAGATGATAAAAAAATAGAACACGAATTAAACTTATTTTCTGAATTTTTGCAATCTTTAGGGCTAGCTCTGTTATAGCATATGTTTCATCCTTGACTGTATTTTCTACAGATAAAACTAGTTTGAAGTGATGTAATTCAGGTGATGGTCGAAGAAATGATGAGATCTACAGATCGCACGGATCACTGACAAAAGCGATTCTTGCCAAGTATGAAAATCTAGACGCGGCAGTGCACAGTGATTCAATGCAGTCACCACATAAAAAGGTAAAAACTTGCAAACTAGATATTATATGATATAATATCTCTTTCTACAGTACCTTATAAATTCAGGTATTTTTATTGTACATTATTTATTTACAAATTGAAGTTAATATAAAGGTGTTAAGTTTGTTATAATAAAGCAACCATAAATGTTTTGGTGTTATAGACTTACAAATGGCAAGTGAAGGAGTTAACTATTCTTAATCGACCACTTTTGCTGCAACGTTAACTGGGCTAACTCGCTAACTACTGAAAATGCAATCAGGATAAGTTAACAAAAGCTGATTACTAGCTTCTCTGATGCATTAATTTTCAACGACAACACCAAAACGTTAACGATAAACGTTGCTTTGTTTTTCATAAGTAATTTCTCTTCGCTTTGTAATAATAATGAATGTATGCATAATCTTTGTAGATGATTGAAACTAGCAGCACAAATGCACAAAGTAGATATAATGACAATGAACTTTTAATAATGATAAAACATAAAACGCTTTTGTATGCTTGTGCTAGCTATTATTTATTCTAAGCTATTATGTGCTTAGTTAACTAACTAATATTAAAAAATAATTCTAGAAATTAAATTATACTAGCTGTGCGAAATAATTTAACTTTAACACCGAATGAAAATGTTGCGTAATTAAAACTGGTAATTTCTTGCCAAGTTGCCAAACAGTTGGTAATTTAAACTTTAATTTCTTGATTAAACTAAAAATTAATTACTACCGGGATTTAATTTGCTCCAAGGTTGAAAGGATCCGGGCATGACCGAGGGAGAGATCCTCCTGTGCCTTCTTTGCTCCTCCTGGTTGGTATAGAGGGGGGCAGTCAGGTATTGCACTTTAACGCGATTTAGATTCAAAGTTTTCTCTTCTTGTTTCGCTATTTTGAGATCAAGTTTTTTTTTCTTTTCCGATTTGCAGCAAGGAAACAAATCAACTAACCAGGACATCTGGCGGGTAGAAATAAGGAAACACTGAGAGATGAAAACTTATATATTGAAAAGTGACTTATATATTGAAAAATGATATAAAAATCACTTTTCAACTCGAGATTATAATTATATATGCGAATTATTTTATAAATAAAATACACCAGCTTCTTGTACAGTATTAAAACGTTCATTTAACTTTATCAAATTAATTGTGGCATTATAGCATTATCAAATTCTACAATATTGAAATCATTATTACGAAATAAATATGGCTTATATTGTACAGTATTCTAAACTTGTATTCACTTTAATGAATTTTACAAACCTTGTCAGTCATCTCGAGTTGAATCAGATCAAAACACATCGAGATAACAGCCAGGCCTACTAGTATATACGCGCACGCGCCAACCAGTCTTAGCTGATCATCTGTGCTAGTAGTGACGTCACCAACTAGGTCACCGGGAACTAGGTCACCGAAGCCTATCGTTGATAGGGTGATGAAGCAGTAGTAGCCTGCATCCATCCAATCCCAGCCAACCCATTGGCCAAATAAAAGCGCGCCAAGAAATATGTAAGATATCTGCACACGTGGTAAATACAAAGTTAAATATTATTAAAATTTAATACCAGGTTTGTCTGAGTTGATAAATCTAAAGATAAGGTTTGAATTTCACTAATAATGATGTGAAATCAAATCTTTCTGACTAAATAACTTTGTGACTAGAAAGTAATTAGGCCTATACTCAGTAATTTTGTTAACGAAACTCGTAGTGTACTCTAAGGACAAAACCACTTCTTTTATTTAACCAATTTTAAACAGAACAATATACCGACCATAAATCCAATAGTAACAGTTAACGGAGCATTGACTGTATCATCATCATAATCGTCATCGTTATCATCATCATCTTCATCATCATCTTCTACATCGTAATACATAGCCGATTTACTCTTTTTCTCTTCTCGCCTGTAATTCTCAAGCCAGGTTTCTATAAAATTTGCCTGTCTGTGCTCATCTCGTTTCTTCTGACCTTTTCTAGTGAAAATATAAATAGAATTTAATATTGCTACTGAATATTAGTTAAATATTAATTGCTACTGAATACTAATTTACTAGTGCTACTGCCATTTTGGAATAGCCTACCTATTTAAAGTTTCTTGCATTTTTTCAATATTTCTGAAAGGAAATTGTAGCGTTCACTTTCATCTTTTTAAAGGCATACAATAACTCCGTGATTAATTATTTAATGGTCACTGGGAATCGAACCCGAAACTTATCGTTACAAAACTGTGCTTCTTACCTTTCGGCCAAAAACAGCACAACTAAAATTTATGTCCATGACATTAAAGTTAATTATAATTCAAATAGTTAGGTATAATTTAAATTATAGTTTATAATTTTACCTGCCGCATTGCATAAGACAAAGATTGGTGTAGATGAATCTGAATACATTGCCCATCAGATTTCCTATATTACCCAAACATACGAGCATAAGTGGAATACCCACAAAAGCGTAACTGAAACACGAGATGCGTCCCCACTGTGTACTTGGTGTTATGTTACCATACCCTAGAAAACAAGTTTCAATAGTAAATATAGTGTATCTTCATTGCAAAGAGACTTCCATTGAAAATTAATATAAAATATGTCGCGCGTTCTATCAATATGCTTATCTAAATTATTGTTTAAAAGAATCCCATAAAAATATCTTAAACGCTAATTCGAAATCTTATGTCGATAAATCACTGATTGTTCACAGAAACACATAAAAAAATTCAAGCGACAAAGAATGGCAATAAGGAAAAAACAAATCGATTCAAAGTCATCAAAATGTTAAGAGGTCTGAGAACATTATAATTGTGTAAAACTAGGCTGTAATCTGAAAACAATATCAGTGACAATAAGCTCTCTGTCTTAACTCTTTACAAAGTCAAGCTTTTGTCATGCTAATAATAATTCGGTCTTGCGAATCGACTGTGGACAGAACAAAACAGAATAGAACAGAAAAAAGACAAGTAAAAATCGAACATATTGCTGTAATAATTATTGCTTTGAGGAAGTGTAAAGATTTGTCTTGCTCATCATAGGTAAATAGCAACAGAATGAAACCGGTGCTTTGCTAAAATTATACCAGATATTCTACTCTATGTTTTTTTATCACTATGTTAACTATTAAACATCAAAATACTTACAAATTCAAATTAATTTTCTATTTAAATAGCTATATTTTGTACATTTTAATGGTTAATAGAAGATACACGATAGAATTCAAAACTTATTATAAATATGCTACCGTGTATTTAAGTTTTACCTAAGATCTAGAACATTTTCTTAAATAATCGTTTTAACAAATATCACTAAACTTGATTTCTACTTAAAATTTAGCTACACTTGTTTACCAGTACATACAACTTGCTTAGTTTTTCATTATTTGTAACTTCTCTATAATTTAACAAATCTTAACAAACCTTACCAATTGTTGTAAATATTGTGGCCGAAAACAGCAGGGCCCCACTAAATGACCAGCGGTACTTCGGCCCCCCAGCCTGACCCATAGCCTCGCAGTCCCGCCCGTCGTACCCCAGCGCTAAGACGCTGTCCCTAAATCGACCAAGTTCCTTGCGGTACTCCATCAGGGAGTACGGTTGATCGTATTGGGATCTGTGCGTGATGGCGATCTGCCACATGGTGACCAGGGTTTGATTCTTTATTGGATCGTATTGAGATTGAGCCTAAATTTTAGAAAGAAAAAATCTAAATAACATTATATTTCAGTATTCTCACTTTATTAACTTTCATTTTTAATTTAGTGTTCGAGCCAGTCAAAACTTAGACTAAGCCAAATATTCATTGCTAATTAAGTAAAAATTCTGACTCATTTTTGTCATAATAACGTACATAAAGCTTTGTGAAGATTTAGCTACAAAGATTATTAGCAACAGGTATAAGTTTACAGAGATTATTTTCAATTATTCAAGAATTAAGTAACATAGGAAACCTTAGAAAGATTACAAATTTTACTAACCGCTACACATTCAGCCTTCTCGTTAGTCTGTTCCAGATATTGAAACAAAAAAGCTCCAGCGATCCAGTAGCCAGTCATGACTGCCCCCAGAGCAACTTGCGTACAAACATAGCGCACGGCTTGTCCGCACAGCTTGCTACTGCTCCTACACTCACCCGCATCAGACTTATGTGACGTCATTGGGGATGTATTTATACGTCACAATTGATGTAGTTTAAAGTCGGATGTAATATAAAATTATAAATAACGTTTTATTTTGTTAGGCCTAGTAGAAGAGTGAGGCAATTGTTGCCTATAGTATTGCTGCAGAATTGCCTATGACTAATTTGAATATATTTGTATACTTAGCAGGGGTTAACATAAGGTTTAATTCACTTTGAAGTTTAATTCACTTTAATCCTGCAATAGCAACTGAGTCTCAGGATTGATTTACTGATTTAAATAAATATAATATAACTATATATTTACAGAAATTGAGTTATCTATAATAAGCGTATGAAAACAGCGATCAAGTTCTTGTTTGATTGTTAAAGTCCAATAAGCAGCGAGGTTTTACTGCAGACTGCAATCACAGCCAAATGTTGCAACTAAATGAGCTCTTTCGATATGAATTGAATAAGCATGCTTGCAAACAGCAGATCAAAATTCAGTGTAGGCTGAAGTATTTGTATTACAGAATACAAATCTAATCACAGAAGTTAATTTAAGCAGAGCTATTGGCAATCTCACAATCTTCATTTATTTTAATTACTTAACCAGACATACATTTTCTATAGACTGAGTACTAACATATTCATTAATGAGCAAATTGTAGGACCTATTTGATTTTTCGTTAAAAGTAAACTCTTAAACATTTTAATTGCGCCAAATTGAAAGATTGAGTTGCAGAAGTCATCAAAATGATCACTGGGTTTTTTTTATAAATTAATAAAACACAACACAGTATACCATTTCAATTGATAGCTTATTTTTAAATCAACAGACTTGAAATTGCTTTAGAAAACATTGCTACTTAAAGTTCATATATGAAGTTGAAGTTCTCAGAAAAACTGAAATACATCAGCTGAAGCCATGAATTAGCCCATTATACTGGAATGATCGATTCTGCAAAAACGACTACAAGCCTACTCGAATATGGCAAGCATTGAAATACAGCAACTTTTTAAATGTTATAAAATTGAACAGAAAGAATTACACTATAAATATTAAATAATTTAATATCTACAACCACTATTAGGTAAAATAGTTAGAGGCACATTAAGAAATACTGCATAAAAGACTTAACGAATGTAAGGCTAGTTTAGTAGAAATCTATACAACATTATAAAAGTTAGGCATTTTATGCATAGCAGTCTTCGTATAATGTATATTCAAGCATTACAGGATATTAAATAATTGTCATATATTGTCTTTATATTCAAGATGTATATTTCTGCAGATCACAAATAATATTTACCTAAACTTGCTATAACTATGACACCAATTAACAAGTAAAGATAGAACGAGTTATATTAAATTGATTAAAAGATTACATTTTCTACTATAGAACACTGCTTAGCAAAATTATTATCTAGCCTTACTCCAACAACAGATTTCAATCTTTCTACAAGCCACTTCATCATTCAAACGATAAGAAATTTTAACATTTACTGCACGATGAAACTAAACTGTAAACATCTATCGCCTCCCCCAACCCAACCAACAATCTACCGAATTCTTTCGCCCCCGTCTCCCCAGCATTAATCCCGATCTTGCTTAACCCTTTTACTTTACTCGGCGAACCAAAAATACCACCGAGTCGTCTCGGACTGCTCGGGGTAAAAACTTCACCCATCTCAAGAGTCGGAGATGCAGTCACGAAGCAAATACGTCGAGGATCTCTCACTGAATCTGCCGCCCAAGATAGCAGGACTCTCGATGACCGAGAGTTGAGGGAAGAATCGAGCAGGACGACGCGTGAGTTGTTGTAGTCAGCGATGAGGATACGATCGAGGGAGTCGAGGGTGATGTGGCAGGGAAGGTCGAGTTGTTTGGACCCTGGGCCGCGGCCTTCGCCGTATGAACGTACCAGCTGTCCATCTCTGGATATTTCAACCACCTGATGGACCTATAGTTTTATACAGTGGCTTTGATCTATGTTTGAAATCGTTACTTATTTAGGATAAAAATAAATATTTTTGTAAATATGTAGTGTGTTTCTTAAAAGAAAATGTGTCTTCTAATGAAGTCTTAAATTTATAAGCAATGATAAACAGATACACAGTTAACCAATAAACTATAAAAGACCTACGGATATGATATTGAAAACCATTTTCTTATGTTGCCAAGTTATTTTGAAATATTAAAATAACAGGTAGAAACTAGAATATCTATCACATAGTAATGATAATACTAACTTGACTGTTTGTCCATCCGTGAGTTACAATAAAAGTACCAGTGGCAGTTTCAAGGGCGTTTTGTGGCTCAATCAGTGAATCAGGAAGACAAACGCTTGTTAGTAAAACGGAGTCGGGAGAATAGACTCGTATCTCAGAAGGCGACCAACTTATTACCAACACGCGCCCTATAGATAAATCGCATCATTAAAACAATAATAACAAATCATTATTTGGTCAGTTTTGTTTTAAATTTCAGAATGTGCTCTGGATTAAATTGCTTTACTTATTTCATTATAATAATTTTCTTGCTATTATTGAGCGAATCAATAATACAATTTGAAATTGAAGATAGTATCTTCATTTTCAATTGGTACAAAATTTTAAGAATCAATAGAAATTTGAGATGATCAATATATTAGTTACTTTATGTTTGATCAAATTGTATTATTGATTCGCTCAATAATAGCAAGAAAATGATCATGATGAAATGAGATGTATGTACTTTTCACCTTACTAAAATAAATGATTTCTTTTACTATTCTGTGATATAACATTGTAAAATTGATTAAATTCTGCATTTAGAAGGTCTTAATTATTAAAGAAAATGTGAAGATATCTACCATCAGTAGTGACAGATGTTTTGTAGGGCCAACTTATTCCTGCAAGCCACTTATCACTTTTACCACCCAGTCCATTCTTATCAAGCTTACTAACTCGCCAAATGCAAGAGTTTCCACTATCAGTCACGTACAGACAGTTAGAAACAGCACTGCCAGAAAGATCAGCGGGATCTTTGAGCTTAGAAATCTTGATGACCTCAAGACGTTTATAAGACTGAGTGACGTCATAGACTTTGATTGAGTTGGAGCAGCCGCAGATAGCGTAGAGCTTGTCACGTAATTGGGTGAGGCCGATGACGTAGCGGCCGTCTGTTTCAAGTCTAGCCAGACGTTTTGTTTCGATTGAAGACAGAACGCTCTTGTGTAGAGTTCCAGTGGATACTGGTATAAAAATTAAATTATAATAAAATGTCAATTGATATTAGTAAGTCTGATTAGAATATTATAATTTGATATTTTTAGTAATGCAGACAGGAATATTGATAAACATGTTTATTCCACTTTGCATTTTATACTCATTTTATTTGTTTATTCATACTTAACTCATATGATTCAAACATGATGAATTGATGATGCTGTTGTTACTTAAAAGAGTGATGAATTATATTTAATAAATAAGGTCTATAATAGGGCTTATAGGTAAAACAATATCTTATTGTTATTATTTAATTGTAATATATTGGATCTTATTGTTTATAAGTATTTTAAACTTTAAATTACCATATGACACAGATAAAACTTTTTTTCTGTAAAACAAATCGATGGAATACTAAGCCTACAAATTAGGGCAAAGATAATATACAAAAATTCTTTTACAACCCCTTCCAGCTGTCAATTAAGTTTTAATTAGCCCCTCCTCTTTTTAGACCTCCCCCCATCACTTACTACTCCCATGATCACTGACAACAATCCGTCCAACAAGATTTACCGCGCTCTGTTCAGACTCCGCCACGGCTGACTCAAAACTCACACCAAACGAATTAAAAATATCCTCGTACTGATTAAACTTCATATTAACAAGGGCATCTGCCCTTGAATTAAGGTCATACACTGCCCTTGCAACGTCACAAGGCGTCCCAGTGTCCTTGACCGCGCGTGTGTACTCTCTGAATCCTTCCAAAAGCATCATATGGCCATCTATGTCATCGGAAACTTGATCCAGTTCTTTTAGTCTTTCCTGTTGTACGATTTTTAGTTCTTCAAGAAGGGACTTAGTCATGTGGTCAATAATATTTTTTAGTTTTTCTCCATGTTGATGGATGGTGGTGGAGAGATTGGTTATTTTACTGTTGAACCGTTCGACGTGTGATTCGAGTTCGCGTCTTCGTTGCAAACGTTCTGGTAGACGTTCATTTATCTTGTCGATATCAGTCTGTTTAACAACAGCAGTAAATAGTATGTAATTAGATTGAAAAAATAACTAAATGCTAAACTAATTAGTAATTACTAACACTGCCTTGAACTATTCGTTTTTGAAAAGTTAGATAGCAAGAAAAATCTTTAATACTTTATTTAAACTTGTAAAATACTGCCAAAGGAGAGACTCACTATAAAAACTCTGAACCTGTCTAGACAATCAAGACAGTCTAGAATTTCTACACAGTTTGTCTAAACTGTCTTAATAGTCTGCAGTGCACAGACTGTTTATACAGACAATTTAAGCTGTCTAGACTGTCTAAAGACTCCAGACAGTCTATATTATTTAGTGTATTCGAGTACCTGCAGTTGCTTGCGAAAACCATCTTCCACTTCCACGACATCATCACACTTATGATTCCTATGTCCCATGTCCCTACACACCGCGCATACAGTCACTGCGCAGTCCCAGCAATGCCATCGCAGCTGCTCCCCTCGATGCTCCACGCACGAGTTGGGGCGATACTTGGCCCCGTCGTCGGGCGTCCTCAAGGGCGACGCGTCCAGGGCCAAGATGCGATGCGTCCTGCAGTGGACCGCGTGGTCGGCCGCGCAGTCGGCGCACACGTTGCGGTCGCAATCGGCGCAATAGAGCTTTGAAGGCGGGAAAGATGAACGTTTGGTTGGGCTATTTAGTTTGATGCTGTCAATACTGCGTCTGTTCTCGTTTTTGTTTTTATCCACGCAAAGCTGACAAGGTCGCACGCCACAGATTGAGATCTTGTTTATCTCGACGAGTTTCTCGATGAAGTAGCTGCTGCGAAGACTTGATAGGCCCCCTATAGATAACAAATAGCGGTATGCAAATGTTCAAATATATTAAAATCCTTTAATTAAATTATTCCATAAATTATTTGAATTTAATGCCACTGGAACGACTGATAAAATGATTTCATTACTATTTAAATTTCTTACGACTAATAGGATGATATCATTCATATTAAATAGCTTGCAACTTACCCAATGATGCTGACGGTATGACAAACTGATGACCACACATAGGGCAAGGCATGTTATCTCCAGATCTAAGATCCTTGCAAGCTCGCTCAAGACATGCCAGACAAAAAGTGTGCATGCAAGGCAGCAACTTTGGGTCGATGAAGGTCTGCTTGCATAACGAACATTCAGTTAGCGTTACGCTCCGTCTTAATGGTGAATCATATCTGTGATTGATTTCAGTATTCTGCATTCTAAACGGCCTATTTAAATTTATTTACTACATTTGAGTTTTGTTCTAACAGTGTAGTGTTAGTTTTTAACTTAAATGAAACTTTTACTCTAAAAGTCATTAAAGTATACCGATCACATACCTAAATAGAATATCATTAGTTGTACGGTAATAGCCTATAATCTATCTAATCTTTTCATTTATTTATAGTGATACGTTCATTATGAATACAGTTAATATCTCAGATACAAACTTAACATAAATTTAATTGTATAGTATCTAGAATTGTAATTCGTAAAATTGCCTCATCTTTAGCTGAAACCCTACAAATATTCAGATTTTAGTTTTACAACAATGAAATCTAATTTGTATACACAGTTAAACGATATGCGTCGCAATAATGATAATATAAAATGATAAAAAAATTATTTAGAAATATTTCTCTAGTATCAGCAATACGAACGATGGCATAGGCTACAACGAGCAACTTAATATATTCACTGGAACTCAGCAGTGTTCAAGTAAAAATCGATTTATTTCTCAGTTTATTTAGCTTCAGGATTCTACGTAGCTTAATAATATCACCGCAAAAGTGGGGTCGATTTTTATTACCCTGCATTAGCCAGTTTGTGCGAATAATTTCCTAGTCATGGCATCGCACTCGAACGCAATGCTAGTTTTATCACGAAAAGCAACTCAAGGCTCACTTGCTGCTGCTGTTGCAGTAAAATCGATAAGCATACAGTGGCTTCATGGGACGTTCAGTGGGATTGGTACAATTTTCTTGGAATAAGTACTTGATGACTAAATTAAATTATTATGATCTGCAAAAGACAAAGAATAATTAATAACAAAGCAGCTGTTCTGAAATGAATATCTGGCTTCCCAAATACAAACCAGATTAAACTATAATCGTGATCAGTCAAATCGGCCAAAATATCGGCCAAAATATATTAACTCTCACAGTTAGGGTTATATTTTGGGTTAAGGTTAAATTTAGAGTTGATTATAAGATCTAATAGGGTTACTAAATGAATTAACAGGGCCGTTTTTTCGGATTAATGCATTCGAGGCCGTTTTGTCGGGTTAATGTCTTCGGGGCCGTTTTGTCGGGTTAATGTCTTCGGGGCCGTTTTGTAGGGGTGTCCACTATATAATTTCCACTACAGAGAGTCAATGACCCGCTACAGAGGTCATTGACCCGTTATAGAGGTCATCGACCCGCTACAAACGTCATTGACCCTCCATAGGGGTCATTTACCCGCTATATAGGTCATTGACTCGCTGTAGAAGTCATTGACCCGCTATAGAGGTCATTGAACCGCTGTAGAAATCATTGAATCGCACAGAGGTTATTGACCCACTATAGAGATCATTGACCCGATACAGAGGCCATTGAACCGCTACAGATATAATTGACCCGCTATAGAGGTCATTAACCCGCTATAAAAGTCATTGACCCGATATGGAAGTCACTGACCCGCTACATAGGTCTTATACCCATTATAGAGGTCATTGACCCATTATAGAGGTCATTGACCCATTATAGAGGTCATTGACCCGCTATAGGGAAAGCCGTTGTACTGCATCCATGCCACTGAGAAATAAATGTCTCAGGCGTTAGATAACGAAGATAATGAAAAATGAAACCCAAACTGAAAACTGAAACTAGAAGCTGAAACCCTAACTAAAACTGAAAAAGTTTTTATCCTTTGGACTGTACTAGTAATTGTTTCTTCATTTATCTAGCTAGCTGTAAAGCCTTTAGTTTCAGGCCTCAAATTATTTAAGCCTTATTTAGGCCTAAATAAGGCCTTATTTAGGCTTTATTTAGGCGTGAAACTAAAAGAGTCAACATAAATTAGGGGGGGGGGGTAGGTCTAGGGAGGGGTTGACTCCTCATTTGTTCATTTAATTTTGAAATAAATTTAACTTATAATCACTGTAAACTCACAAAAATTATACACTATATAAAGACGTCTAATATTTTCATGAAGTTTCATTTAGTCAATGAACAAAAGTTTATTAAATGACAATTAATTGAAAAAAGATACAATTGAACCGATTCGAATGTTGTTCAATGAAATAACACAGCGTCAGTTCATTTATAAAAATGAAGTTAAATAGGTGGCTATTCGGTCACACAATTCACAGATATATATTAATACAGGTTTAACTTATAATTTGACGATTCATCAAGAATGTTCTTATTCTTTGTTATAATTATCAGCAACTCGTAACTTAAAACTAACCGTATTTATAAGAGATTTTTTATAATAAAATTCATAATGTTCAACTGGCTTGGTATTGATAACACATATGTTTTATTTACAAAAAAACAATTTTAACAACTCAAATTTAGCTCAGAAAACAAAATAATACTCAAATTCTCATTTGGGACTGATGTGACATTAAAGATTATATTCAATTTTATTCAAATTTTTTACAGCTAATTACGTTCCGCAAGTTTGATGCATTTATTTGCCGCAAATGCACTAAAATCTTGAAAACGTTATTTCTTATACCGTTTCATAAAGAACCTATATAAACAAACATTGCTCCCGTCTTGTACATAAAAAAATCTCGTCAGTATTTTATCCTATAAAAAGTTTCGATAATTAAAAACGAAATTTAAACTAACGCGTTAACATCAAACGCAGCTCAAAAAACTGCGCTAACGTATAAACAAACGCGTGAACAAACACCACTGTACATCAGAATGAAATAACATCGAGTAGCCTAATTTGCTCTAAAACTAAACGCGACTCATAGATCGACTTTTGACGTTGTGGGTGCTTCATGCGAAGCGTACTTGGGCATCAGTTCTTGTACGAGTTTAACGTAATCGTCTTTTTCAGAACAACCGCGACATTGCTCTCCCCAGTCTGACAGTATCTTCTTCAACTCGTGGACTTTCAGTTTCTTTACGTCAACTTTTGAAAGATCTATCGTTTTTTCTGAAACGCATATATCGAATTGTTGCGGCGTATTTAATTAGAAGAATTAGTAATAAACCTTATAAATCAACTGAATTTCTACTATATAATGCTGACTAGATATATATATCATAAGGCAATATAAAAAATATATAAAAAAAATTCTTTGAAAAGACTGTTTTGATTATATTTAATTTATTAAATAATCATATAATATACCATCTTATTATATAAATATCTTAATAATCGTATATTCAACTACAAAACATAGATATTAGAGCTTAAATACAATGAGTATCAACCTTAAAAACATACAAAATCTAAAAATATAGTTTTCATCCTTCATAACTATTCCAATACCCCTCCTCTTACATCTCTCCCTCTTAACAAAACTTAACATTAAAATATTCATTAGTTTAATTACAAGAATGAAATAAAAAGAGAAGTATTTATATACCGTATCTCAGATCGCAGATTTGTTCGTCTTGTTTGTAAAGTTTGAGGCAAACTTTTTCAGCCGGCATTGACCAACTGATTGGCTTAGACATCTCACCCAGCATACCAGTGGCTGACTCATCCAAACCACCAACATAGTAACACTAAGGAAAACAATAACAATACGTCTAATTGAAATACTGATTTCTTTGTTATGTTATAAATACTAATTTATTTTGTTATGTAATCAAATAAGTGTAAGGTATTAAATTAATGATGTTTCAGACGTAGCTAACAATTTAAGCGTCTTACTAAAGGGTGCAGCGAGTAGCTTTCACAGGATTCAAACCTGGACACCTCAGGTTCTTATATAATTATCAGGATTACATTAACAAATCTAAAAAATACATAACCTCACTAAACTATTTACTTATTGTATAAAATATTAAGAAGACATGTAAATAAAGAGCTTACAAAACGATTGTCATCTTTTTTTGCCGATTTACAGAATTTCCTAAAAGCGTCTTCGATCTTAGGTGGTGAAGCTTTTTGACTCGCGTCCAACGAATCAATGAACTTTGTGATAAACTTTACACAAACTAAAACAAAAAAAAATTAATTACATTTAAAACATTAAAAATATTAGATTCTATATAAAAGCTACTATTAATTTAAAAAACATTAAGTTAGATTCCACCGATAAGCAAAAATGTACGAATTATCAAATATTTAATTTTTGTAAAAGGTATTTAGTATTTAATAATAAATAATACAGTAATAAACAAATAATGATAAATGAATACCTTCGCAATTATCTTCCGTTGCTTCAGATATTTTTTTGCCAGTTACAGATGTTAACAAAAGAAAAGCAACGGTGAGAAATATCACAGAAAGAAATTTGTACGCGTGCCGACCGTAGCAATCCATTTCTGAAACGCAAATAAATCATCGTACATACTTTCAGTTGCGTAAAAATTATAATTAAAGATCTTTAATTGTAATTTGTAATACTGATAAACATATTTATATCGATAGAGAGATATTAATTGATACATAAAGTAAAAGTAGCTGATATTATTAAAATTAATATTATTAAAACAAATTAAGTTAACTAACGAGCGATCTATTTGTTAAATTCTACGTTTAATTATAGGCAGGAATATTATAATCAACGTGGCTATTTAAAATTTCAGTATCTTCCTAATTGAAGTAAATTTTTTAATTAATTCCCATATAAAAAAAACTGTGTAATTTTTTAATTAAAGCATTGTTATAATAAATAACTAATATTAAATTCGAACGTAAAATTACGTTTAATTAAACGTTAAAATAATTAGTAAATAAATTAACTAGGCCTATTGTTACCGGCAGAGTAATTAATTAATAATTAATAATATATATTCAAAATCAATATTATTCAACTTACTCGATATTATTGAATGATACCCCGCGCCTAATGAATGACGATCAATGAATAATATTATTCCCTAAAAAGAATAATATTTAAATAAATTATCCAATGAATAATAATTAAATTAAAGTAAATAAAATAAATTAATAATTACACGTGAATTATACCGAGACCGAAATTTCTATTCAGAAAATTCCAAATTTACTCACCGATGTTTTTAACGGAAAAAAGACAAAAATTCTGATTTTGAAACTTAGTTAGATCAAATATTGTATTTATGGAGAAATTCTAATTAGGAAAGGGAAGCCACGCCCATGGGAGGAGTTTGGATGAATTTGTTTGGATTTTTATTTTAGTCGCATCAGGAAGAATTGCAGAACAGGACCATAGAAGATTGAGAATTGACCAATAGGAAGAAGCCAAATCATACGATTTCTGATTGGTTAGCGTCAGTGATAAATCTAATCAATGATTGGTCCACGAGGAAATCAGTCTTTAACAATGATCGATCATTAAAAGATGTTAATTTAAAACTGCAGAACAATCATTATGTCTCTAATTTATAAATCGAGTCGTGCTAAAGGGTGCAGCAAGTTATCTAGATCGAGTAATCTCATGTGGCTTTAGACATTTAATCTCACTTGAATGAATTATTTTTATTATAATTATTTTTTCACAATAAGATTTGACGACAGGGGAGGGGGGATGGGAGTGGCGGTGGAGTGCAATTGAAAAATATTGAGAACCAATTTGAACATGTAAATTTGCAATTTATAAATTCGAATTGATTCGAAACTTTGTACGATAAGTCTGTATACAGATTGTAGGCCTATTAATTAAGTTAAAAGTTACAATGAAACAAATTATTAATTTTTATATTTAGAATTAATATCTATAATGTTGATAGTCTTTAATAGTACTGGCTGATTATCTACTTGCGTATTGTACTATAAGCCTCCCGTTTGTTAGAAAAACTTTAAATATCTCATTTTGTTCATATTAAGCCAATAATAAATTGTTATTAACAACTATCATTTCAAAACATTATTAATTTAATAGAATTGAAAATAATAAATTTCAATAAAACAACTTTTAATTCATTTTATACACCGAGATTTAATAAATCGATTAGTTAGATTTGCTGATTTCTGATGATTAAGTTTCAAGTGAAACATGACAAAGTTTTCAAATGAATGAAATTTTTAATTCATCCTTTCTTTGCTACTGTCTTCAGACGTTCCCCATTTAGATAAGGATTCGCGTTCTTTCTCGCCGCGTCACTCACTTTCTTTAATTCTTGCTCCATTTTCTCAGAAGAAAAACTCTATCATTAAGTAAACAAATATAATTTGTAGCAAATATTGAAAGTTTGCAAGTTACTATTAAGCAATGCAGAGTCATTATATTTAAAGCGACTTCACAAATTAAAGTGGGTCTACCATCGTATAGTATATATAAGAAAGAGTGTATATTAACAGGGGAGCAAAAATAGAAATAAATACAAACACGTTTGATTCGAGGCGATTTTTTGGCGACAAGTGTTTTTCTCTTCTCACCACTCATGTATGTTGCTCCTGCCTGAAAAAATATATATCAATAGCATATTATGGTATAAAAACACAAAAAAACATACAGAATACTTATAGAATATATAGTAGATTTACAATTATATCTGTAATTTGTAAACTGCAGAAAATCTAATGTTTACATTAATGCTACATCAAATTAATTCTAACTCTTCTAAGATTTAAAATTAATGAACATTTTAGTTACATTATACTGCTCATTAGATAGCAGCAGTGCCTGTAGCAATAATGATATGAATACTTTAAATTTACATCTAAACATGAAACAGGATCAAATATGCTAGCTACCATACCTTGTCGGCTAGCATTTTGTCCATGACATCACTGAATGACTGATGACTTCCAGTCTTGCTGTCTAATGCTTGCCCGACCTCTGGGCAGTCAAACATATGTTCACGATCACAAGTACAGTATCCGTGCTGCTGCATGTTAGTTATCCATTCTTTCTGAACTTCAGCGGAATCATCGATTCCTTCTTGACATCCATCACTGCCTGGATAATACATTAGCAATGTGACTAATTCACTTAGTTTTCTATGACAATAACTTACGATTAGGTGATATATTTTATACCAAGTAAATTCAGGAAAAAAATTAGATAAAATACAAAAGTTAGATGTAATGTTGCAATTCAGATGAATTGAAAGATGATATAATCAGATGTCTAAATTTAAAATAACTAAGCTGACATCATTGTTATCTGAAATATCATTGATAAACGAAACATTACGAATTATTAATAGAGAATAAACTCTGCAAGGTAATTAATTAGAAAAATATTCATGGAACTTCTGGAAAAAAGTAAAAATTCGTTATAGTTCTGATGAATTAATCTGTCACCATCTTCATCTATATATTTACATTAAATTCTATTTCACAAACAAGATAAGTAATCATTAAAATTCCTATGTAAACATATACATACTTGTCATTCCTTTTGGACAAGGGTTTGGAGGATGACAATAGAATGGTAGAGATTCATCAGATTTAACAACAGACATTCCTGCCACTTTCAAATTGTCCACGGATCCATCAGGAGTTAGATGTTGCTTGCCTTCACCTGCTCCTCCTGTCATATGAAAACAAAAGTATTCAAACTTTATAGAGATATTTGCTTACTCTAAAACAATGCATTCGACTGTAGACCTTGTAGACTGAACATTGATTTTAAAATAAATTTCTTAACTATAGTTCCTAAAGCAATTATATATGCGTGCTTACCAGACATATGAATGAAGCCCTGGCTCCCAGCATTCGAGCTATGCTGAATATATTCAGAATCTCTGATCGCTGCGGCTGACATCTCTCTACCTAGTCCTTCATCCATCTCAACACCATTCAGTACATCACTTTCATCATCGCGTGATGAACGATATCCATCACGTGACGCTTCATCCACATCGTTGATGAAGTAAGAACTGTCTAATTGAGAGAGACGCTTGTACAGATTCTGCATCAACATTTCTTCATAGCGTTCCAAGCCAGTGTCGACACTGGCTTTGACTGGCTGGATGTTGCTGGTTGCCAAAACGAGACAAACCAACAGAGTGGAAATCGGCTGAATGACAAACATTGCTAATGAATTAACTAAATTTCCTCTGCTCTTAAAATGATAATGTTAAACAAATGCTTTCAATGACACTTATTTAATCCTGGATCGATCAAGAAGACAACGAGAATGGGCTCATATAATTTCTTAAGTAATAGATGACATTATAGAAGCTAAACCCAAAAACACAAGTCTATAGAGACTCTTGATACTCATAGGCTTACTCCTATAATTATATTATAACGCATGTCTTTGGCGACGCTATTGATTAAAATATGATGATTACAAGAGCTGCAGCAGCTATGGTGCCACGCTGCAACAGCTGCTTTTTCTGCAGCCGCTGCTTTTTCTGTAGCCGCTGTGCGCAGGTGTATCGAAAGAATTTCCACTAAGATACAAGTTAGCATTGTTTCAACACAGGATTCTATGTTAAAATTAAATATCATAGAAATTATAGCAGCCATATGGTCTGCAGCTAGCTATATGAAACAAAAATGTTCAAATAGTAATTCCAGATATAGAACGAGAGATTTTGTTAAACTACTGAATATTACTGTTGATATGTCATCGAGCATAATAATTATTACTCTATAATAATGTTTAGAGTTGTTTCAATTGTGTATCATTAAAATATGATGATCGGCTCCGGCTACTGAACAGCAGCTTAATGACAACAAGGTCTAATAAAACAAATGCTTTCAAATTTTAAAATAAAATTCTTTTTATGAAAAAATCAGTATTAATGTACATA
Organism: Oconnorella tubifera; assembly: GCA_034700105.1. Taxonomy (NCBI): domain Eukaryota; kingdom Metazoa; phylum Annelida; class Clitellata; order Enchytraeida; family Enchytraeidae; genus Oconnorella; species Oconnorella tubifera. Next base: position 26,547 of record JAQIXG010000178.1, read on the forward strand.
TTTTAGAAGTGCAGACAACCAGATAAACAGTTATTTAAAAGTAACTACATGTGTTAAATTTCTTTATTTGATTTTTTATTATTAAGACATGCTTTTAATAAATACAATTTAAAATTTATACATAGAATTAACTAATTCATAATAGCCCATTTTCATTTCATACGAAAACCGTACATATAAGCATGTTATACTAATCTACAATTCATCACCCATAATACTAATAGCTAAAAATTCAGTTCGTATTTGACTCAGTCAATCTAGCCGCTCTAATTCTTTCTCGTTCTTTCAATGCCTCTTCTTGTTTCATTTTTCTAAGTCGAAGATTCTCCTCACGAAGTTCAGGATAACATCGATGCTTCTGCAGCGCAATCGTTTTCCAGAAGCCTCTCCCGCACGCGTTGCATTCGATGCTAAACTGCGCGAGATGTTTTCTCTTGAAATGATGCGTGTAGTCAATGGATTCGTAGCAAGAGTGACCGCAGAGTTCGCAAGTGATTGAACGAGATCCTATAAGTAATGCAAGAAGAAGTTATATAAGAAAACGTGATAAAGTTTTGTATACTAGTTTAATAATAAAGTTTGAAAGTAAAATAAAATAGGACTTGTGTTTAAAATGTTTTATAGACTCATTTGCAGTACTGGAGGTCAAGCCAAATGAATAAATAACAAAATAGAGCAAAATATATTAACAAAATAAAGAAAATTAACAAAAATAAAGAAAATGAACAAATATATATTATATAATAAGCTTTAGATAAAATATGTAGCTTTTTGTAAAGTGCACTAAAAAAGAATGAAGTTTTAGTCAACAAAGTTGACAAAATCCATCTTATAGATGCTAATTAATATTAAAAAACATATTAATTAGTTTAAAAATATCATCATATAAAACTAGATTCAATACCTTTGCTATTGTGTGTTAATTTATGACGCCTGAACTTATAATTTCCCTGACAGCGAAAATCACACAATTCGCAATGTTTCCACTCTATAGGTTTACGACTATCAATAAGATGTACCCGTCTCATATGCGGATTGTAATTAGCATTCTTTAAACTCAGCCCACAAACACTGCAAACTGTGAAACCAGACACATTTTTAGTAGCAGTAGTAGTATGAGAAGTAGATTTCTGTAATTTATTCGCGCCGGATAGAATTTCAGAAATTGTAGAATTCTTGATTTTAATATTATTTTTAAACGATTCGATTTCATTTTCTTCTGTCGATTGTCTTGATATTTTTATTTGCTTTTGAGCTGTTAATTTATTAGATTTTGTTTTAGATTGCTTGCTCATTATTACTGTTTCAGTATTAACTGTATGAATTATATTACTGGATTCATCTCTATTATTTATTATGAAATCATTATTATTCTGTGATCGTTTCCTTCTATCTTTTGTACTATCTTGTTTGAATTTTGATGCATTTCCTTGATAAGATAATGACATATTATCTTTCTTTATTTTATCCGAATTATTCTCCTTCAATTCGTTTTTATTCTCCAAGTATCTATCATCTTGAGTTACTTTCGATTTGTTACCTTTACGAGATATCGAAACATTACTTAGACTTAAATTTATCGCTAAATCATTTTTCCTTTGCACTTTTCTTGTACCTAGTTTTAGTTTTGATTTATTTCTTTTATCTGCGAGTCGACTTGACAATCTACACGTGCTACTAATTAAATCAAAACCTCTGCTACTATCAAATCTATCAGAATTAACAGAAATATCGGGATGTGTAGAATTGCGATTAAATTTCATTGCATTATCAGTAGATATTGTATTTATAGGATCTGCTGGCAACAAAATTGAAGGAATTCTATTCTCAGTAATGGGTAAACTAGATTGTAGTTCTTGTTGCATTGTATTGTCATCATTAAAGGACATATCAATTGCAAAATTAGAATTCGTTTCTTTTGAAAAACAAGTAGCAAAAGATTTAGATGAAAGATTTCTATCGCGTTTTGATAAATTAGATCTCGATCGTTGTCTTTTAATAGATTTTTGTGACTTCGTAAAATTCAAACCTTCATCCAAATTATTGGATATTTCAGAGGTGGCTGGAAGATTGTTTAGTTCTAAATAAGAATTTATAAATGCAGTACGTTTATTTCTCAAACTATTAGTCTGTTTGACAGACTGTTTACTGTGATTAGAGTTAAGTTTTTGATTACTTAACTCTGAAGATGATGCAATTTTACAGCAATCTTTCACCGCTTCTCTATTGCAGTCATTATTAAAACTTAACAACCTGTGTTCGTTAGTGAAATCTATCATTTTAAAATTGCCATACTCGCTCAAAGTAGCTTCATTCGTAAAATCAAAATTATCAGGCATGATAAGAATTTCAGTATCCGACGCAATAAAAAGTTCTGAATCAAGTTCCCCTTGCCAAAGTTCGATCTGTTCTACCGTAACTTGATTTAATTCTTCTTCCTGTCTAAGCCTTTCATGACTCAGCAGTTTTTCATCATAAATTTCCATTTTATTGCCTTCATCCAATGATTCAAATTGTACGATATCCGAATTAAATTTCGTCTCAGTTTTAATAGGCGTCATATTATCGTAATTTTTCGCGTCAAATTTTGAATTTGAAAAATATTCGACATTATCTGTTACACTGTTATTATCAGTAGAACTAATTGCATCGAATAAGTTATGATTATTGAAATAATCGGCAGCTTGACTAGCATTTAACTGCATCTGATCCTGCGTTAAAATATACGAAACATTTAAATTCTGATAAGTACTGTTCATATCATTGGATATAATTTCACTATACTGATAAGATGCATTGGCAACCGACACAGGAATCTGTTTAATTTCGATTGAAACACTTCCTGATTGTTGTTCTTTTTGAAAAGAACGATTGATTACGTCAGAAATATTATTTAAATTTATTTCACCGGAATTAGCAAACGGAACAGAAACTTCTTTTTCTTTTAACTCTATAGTTTCTTCAGTAATAATTTTCATTGGAGCATCAGTAGTTTCTTTCTGTTGAGAATTGATAGATATCGAAGTATTTTGCGAATTTGATATTGAATGAGAAATATCGTTTCCTATGCAGTTACGTACGCAACAAGTATAGTATGGAGGCTTGAAGTTTTCGAGTTGTTCTGCGCTGCGTTTAGCTCGAATAAAACGTTTCTTTGTGTTGAGGTCGAATTGACTCGGATTACAGAGATGTTTCTAAAACAAATTAACAACAAATAAAAGATAAATAAACAATCTAAATAAAGCAAAATGTTTCATAAATGAGAACTAATTAAGAAAAGGATTCAAAAGATAATGAATGATATAACAAAATATAAAAGTAATATTGTATTTTACACACAGTAATGTTTAATTTTCTATTTTTTCTATTTTTTCACTTTCATTCTTCTTGTAATTATTTACAATTATTTAATTTCTATTATGTCATTTCTATTTTTAAGACGATTAAAGATACAATATAAATCATAATTATAAAACATTTAAATTTAGTTCAATGATCTCATATAATTTACAGAATTCTCATTTTTCTGTTAAGAATAATCACAAGTATTTAACAAGATTAAAAACAACCACAAAAAGAAGATGAAATATTTACCGCAAATTGTAGTTTGCTCCAGAATCCCCTGCCACAGTGAACACAGTTACTATCAAACTTCTGTAAATGACTTCGTTTTAAATGAATATTGAAATAATGCAAAGTGCGAAACTTACATTTGCACAGCACACACATTATTTGATCTCCGTCTGTAAGAATATTACATATTATTCATCCATTCATTATTTCTTCATTTATTCAAACAAACAATCAATCATTCAATCAGTGAATCAATCATAAATTCATTCGACCAATCAATTCTTTATTCATACATTCATTCAATAAATCGTTCGTTAAGTCATTCATTGAATCAATCAGTCGTTATATCATTCATTTAATCAGTCAATTATTTAATAAAAACATTTCACAGTTTAATTAATTATTGCGACTACATCAGTACATAACCAAAACAATGAAATACAACCATAAAATTAAACAAAAAAACCAGCTTTTCTTTCTGCAAACAAACTACGACATATAATTGAAAACATCAGTCAAACTACTATGATTTCAAAATGAACAAAATCCTTCTTAATAAATCTAAAAATCCAAAATTTATAATTTTATACAAAATTATAAAATTATAAATCGTTATTATATGTAATTTAATTTTCAATAAATAAATTGATGACAAAACCTCTGCATTTATTAACGTTCTTCTTTGATTGACAGATAACTAGCTCCGCCTCTTCTTTCAATAGCTCCGCATAAGTTGGCCCCTCCCACAAATCCAGCGCAGCGCGACATCGTGCCATGCGCTTGTCATTCTCAGCAATATTTCTGTCACGATCTTCAGCGCGACACGAATGTTTTCTCAAATCTACCGACTGATAAATATAAACATTTTTATAAACTAGTAATATAATTAATTAAATGTAATATAATTCATTCAAAGTTTAACTAAATATTTTCATAAAATAGAAAACCAAAAGTTAAATAAAATAAATCAAATGCAAAAGTTTAATTAGACGCAATTATAAATCGTTTCAATTTAAAACATCCGATTTTTTCATTATATAAATTAAGCAAATTTTAAAATCAATTCAAACAATTTTTACGATTTTGTAAACTTTTTTATATTACATCACAAAATAGGAATAACTTTATCTTTGTCCACTTTCTTATCTAATTTCTTATCTAAATGACTGACTGATATAAAAAAAACTAATATAAGAAATAATGTCTTATCAGACTTAAGAAAATCTTTAGAGAAAACTTTAGAAAAAGATGTTTGTGAATTGGAACGCAAGAATACTAAACAACACAATAAATAATAAAATTTAAATACCTTCCAGAACACTCTTGCACAATCCTGACAGTTATGAGTAAAATTGCGTCGATGACATTTTTCAAAATGTGAGTTGAAGGTTATGACGCGTTGAAATATAGATCGACACAGAAGACATAAAATCACTTTGTTGTCTGGTTAGAAATAAATTAAATTTGTCGTTTAATATAATTATATCAATTTATGATCGAGAAAAGTATTAAAAAAATAATGTGACAAGTAAATGATTGTTCAAATTATAAATATTCAGTTGAAATTCACAGCATGTTAGTAAAATAGTTTAATAAAAAAAAAAAAAAATAATAATAAATACATTTGAAATAACTGTAAGAAAAAGAATCATCTGTAGTGAGGCATCACTTTTTATCAAACTCCGCCTTTCAATAGATGATTGACACTATCTAATGTCATACCATTATTAATAATATTAAATTTAAAACTTAGTTTATTTATAATAAATGTTATAAAATCATTTAATCAAAATAATCTTTTAATCAAAGCAGAGTGCTTAGTACAAACAAGATAACGCTAATTAACAAGATAACGCTAATTTACTAAAAGTATTAACAAAAATGAATACTTTTAAAATCACGCGTATGTACAATCTCATGACTTTCCAAATGAGACTTATCCCAAAAACTACGACTGCAGTAAGAGCAATTATATATTTTCGGAATTCGTTTGAATCCCAATCCGTGAACGCGTCTGTTATGATGATAGAAAGACTTCAACGAAAACTTCTTGTTACAAATCTTGCAAATGACATAATTTTCCCCACAGTTTGTGATGTCATTCTTTGATTCAATCGTCTCTAACACAACTGCCACCTCACCCTAATCGTAAAAAGTAAAAATATTAACATAGCATTTTCATTTTAATTACAGAATTATTTTAAGCTTTAATTTCTTTTTAATTATTAAAATAAGGAAAGGATTGATGGACGCATTTAAACTTTAAATTTTAAAGATCCAACTGATAAAAAAGATGAAAATTAATTACTAACCCTGTAAATACAATTAAAAATATAAAAATAAACACATAGTATAACAAAATTGTACATATTCAAATAAAAAAGCTAATTTAATCATCAAATGGTAACAATTATAAATCTAGCCTCATTATATATATTAGTACTGTCTTCAAGAGGTACAAGCAGATCAGTAGATTCTTGTTCCGTTTCTTCTTTCCCTTCTGAATCCATCGCATCCCTTCCCCCCTCCTGTTCAGGTTTGCATTTATCCATTTAATATTTGTTTAAAACAGATTTAATTTCATTTATTTAATAAAAAAAAGAAAATCAATCAATATTAAATTTTCAGTATCAAATATTTTTATTATGAATTATGACATATTATATTTTTGAGGTGGTAACTTCCCATGCTGTACCATTCATATTTCACTTTAAATACAAAAAATTATTTAATAAATCTTAATATTTTCAGATCAAATTCTCCAAATTAGAACAAAATCCAATAAATCTAATTCTATCCACACAAAGTTATATATAGATTGGTGAGTATATGTAGATTCAAATATCGTATAACCACCGCGGTTATTTTTTGTGGTTATAACGTAATTTTGGGTAAAACCCCAGTGTAAAAATTTCCAATGTTTTGAAATAATATCAGGAAGTGTAAAACATTATGTTTTTTAATGTTTTATAAAATATAAATATTTAATAATTATTTTATTAATTATATTAATGTTTTATATTTCATTCGTGTAAAGTTTCATCGGAATATAAACATTGATCATGATCAACTGTGACAGAATTTGACAAGTTTTGATCATGGATCATGCAGCATCTTGATCTGGGTTTTTGAGTGAAAAGTTTTGATCATGGATGAAACTCGGCTTTGTGAAATGATAAGAGAAGCTGTTGCACTGGCTGTAGATTCAAAAAAGATCATTAACAGACTTTCTGATAAGTACCCTATAGGTTAGTTTAATATCTTCAAATATTGACAACTATCAATCAATCAATAATCAGTAAAAGTTTAGAGTCTGTTTAACCGTCGAGGGACGATGTCGCAGAGTACCCTCAGTATTAATCAAGACCACACATGCTCCACCCAAGCAGTGTGGACAACTGAGAGAGGAACCATTTAGCGGAGAGAAATCAGTGCGTGAAAGTAATTTAGTTGATTTAGAAGAGCACCCTCCCCTCACCCCCCTTCCACTGTTTAGCAAGATTTAATTAAGTTTTGAAGAAAGTTCACATTTGTTTAAAACCTTACAATTTTCGTAATTTTAAAATCTTTTTTTGTTGATATATATATTACGCAGAGGTAGCTGCCGCGTTAAAAAAGTTGTGTAATGAAGAAAATCTTCTGTTGTTAGCCTGCGTGTCCGGTCAAGAAGATCTTGTTACTTTTCTGACCGGCTACTGCGCTGATATCAATACTATGTCGCCATCTCTGGTACATGTATTTATTTATTCATTTATTTGTTGTTCGATATATTGTAAGAAATGAACTGAATGAAAATATACAGGTATTTTGTTGCGTAATTGATATAATGTAATATTTGAAGCTTTTTTTGATAAATTTTAGCGTGTATATCTTTTCTTTTGTGGTCTAATTTAAAAACAATTTTTAATCATCTGTAATTTTATGTAATGTTATTCATTTGATGTTGTTAAATTACTCAGTGAATGTAAATTGAATTATAAATTGAATAATCGTATTGAATTACATTTGCTTTTTTGTATTGAAGACATTGACTCTTTATAGTAACTAGTTTGCGATTGTCTTTTTTAATCTTTTTGATTGTCTTTTTGATTGTCTTTTTCATTGGCTGTTTTCATTGTCTGTTTTTAGTGTCTGTTTTATTGCCTTTTCATTGCCTTTTTTATTGTCTTTTTCATTGTCTTTTTCATTGTCTTTACATTGCCTTTTTCATTGTCTGTTATTATTGTCTTTTTCATTGTTTTTTTCATTGTCTGCTTCAATTGTCTGTTTTTATTATCTGTTTTTGACTCTAAATATTGTCTCTTTCAGGGCACAGCATTGTCCATCTCTTGTCAGTACGGTTTTGAATGCATCGTCGATGTTCTGTTATGCTGCCAAGTCGACGTACCTAAACCGTTTTGTTCTCAGTTTGGACAAATAAATCATTGCCCTTTCGCTTATACTATACGGTGCGGTTGGGTTAATATTTTAAGACTTCTCATTGAAGCAAAACCAGGTTAGTATATGTAGATTTCAATTGGCTTTATTTTACGTTAATATATTTATTTTTTGTTTTATTTTTTTGATATTTAATCTTCTGTTTTTTCACATTTTGTTATAATACTTCAAATTGAAATACTTTAAATTAATGAATTAATGAATATTTTTTTTTATTATTGTTATTTGTATTGTATTATTATTATTATTATTATTATTATTAGGTGTTAGAACATTTAATCGTATTATTCATAGTATTCAGAATGTTAACAGTTTTCACAAGTATGGTTAATAAAAAGTGTTATTTTTATGTATTAATGTATTTATCGTATTGTTTTTTTTTAGCATATTTTAAAGAAAACTCGGTGTGTGAATCGATGTTGAGATACGCGTGTTTTGAAGGACATCTAAATATCGTGCAGTATTGTCTGGAAACTTTACCGAGACTCGTTGAAAAATCGGCAAAATTAGACGAATTTATTCGTAATCAACTCATTGAGATATGTCTACAGCGTATGTCTAGTATTTTTAATTGTTTTTTTGTTGTGTTTTTGTTATAATACAGTTTAATTTAATTTATTTTTATACCTTAAATTAGTAATAATAATTAGTGTATAGCTTACCAGAGGTTTAGACTAATCTAAATAAGCTTAGTTCAAGTTAATTTCAGTTTAAATCAGTAAAGAAACTTTTAATTTATAATTATTTACTTCTTTCTCTTTGTTTATATATTTTGATTGTTTGCGTTATATAGATCTTGTTTACTTATTTCATAAACAATTTAAATGAATTAAATTATAAAATATGAATACATGAATATATAAATATATCAGTTATATTCTAACATTGTACATTTTTAACTATATTTCAATATTGTATGTTTTATTTCTCCCACAAAATACAGATGATCAGATTTCTTTGATATCTGGTCTCCTAGACAGACAAGCCGTTCTCACTAATGACATGATTACGGACTACTCTGACGCGATTGGTCGGTTTTTAGAGGTCTTTGTTGTTGATTTAGACGAATCAGATGAATCAGATTTAAGTTCGGATGATCTTGGAAATAATAGTCCAAGACTTGCTCTAGATATGGTAATGCTATATTTAATTAAATTCATTTTATATGTTATTAATAATTTCCTGTTATTATCTTAATGGTATTTTATTTGTACATGTTATTAATAATTTCCAGTTATTATTCTAATGGTATTTTATTTTTGCATTTAGTTCAATTATTTTCAGTTATTATTGTAATAAAATGTTGTATTTGTGGTGTAAATTGATATATAATTAAAATTGTATTGCCTCTTTTATAACATTGATATATCTTTAAATTAATTACGCTATTAATATAGTTTCTGAAATTCTAATAATTTCTAAAAATTAATTTTTGTAAGGTTTGCTGCGATTGGTCGCGTAAAAGTTTATCTTCCGTGAGTTCTAATTGGTTGATTCCTTACACAACCAACCTGCGTGAGTTAAATCTTAGTTATAATCCACTGGATTCACTGCCTGATTGTGTGCCTTGGTTGCTGCAAGGGTTGCATACACTGATTGTAACCAACTGTAATTTGCTGAACTTTGAGCATTCTCAAAAAACTGGCACTCGTAAAGTCCTATGTGTCGGGTGGGTACTAATTTTTATATTATGGATTTGGTTTTATGTTGTTTTTACAGTTTTGATGATTATTATTAAATTTTTCTTTTCAGTTTATAGAAACTACCCGAATCTACAATTTAGCTGTTTATATTTGAGGATTCTAACTAGTAATTAGTATAATTGTAAATCATTTATACTAAAAGTTATTGCTTTTCACAACCTTAAATAACTTGACTTTACACCTTTTTATATATTGCTGATTTCGTTTAACTGTAGTTTAACATTTTCTTGCAGTTTAAAAACGGTCGATTTATCGTTTAATTCTTTGACTCGAGTACCGGGTGATCTGTTTCACTTGCCCGGGTTGCAAACTTTAAATCTTTGTCATAATCTTATCACCAGTGAATCATTTGAGCAAACAGATCATGATGAAGCATTGTCAAAGAATTCTGGTTAGTGTTTTATTGTATAATTAGTATAATACTTATATATTATAATTGTTAATATATACTTATTTATAATATTTGTATATTCGTATTATACTTAATATAATTCATTTATTACCAGTTACTAAATCTATTGCAATTTTAAGCGTTTTATCTTGGAATGAAAAAATTACTTTTTATAATTTAAAGCTCTGTTACGCTTTAAATTTTTATTTAATAGTATAATTGATTTTAATGATTTATAATACTATATAATAAATCTATTGCAATTTTTAATTTTTTTATTATTGAATGAACAAAATGCTTTAATTATTTGAAGCCTTTGTTACACTTCTAGTTTTTTCCCTTAGATTCAGCATCAAACAGTTGGTCTTGTTTATTTTTGGAAAATTTGAATCTATCTGAGAATTGCTTATCGAGTCTTCCTGTACAACTGCAATCTTGCGTCAGATTGAAAAGTTTAATAGCCTCAGGCAATAAGATGACATCATTTTGTAAGCCTTGGAACTGTCCACTGGTTTGTGACTTTCTTTATTGCTTAAAATGATTACACGATGATCGAAATGATTATATTTCTGAATATGATGTCAGTTTAGAAAGACTATTTGCGAAATTAGTTAAAGTTTATAATGTAATATAATAAAATAAATACTAGTTATAGTTTATAAGACTATTTTGTGAAATTTATTATAGTTTATGATTTAATATAATAATATAAATAACAAACATATTTAAAGATACATTTTTACTCTGGATAAAACATGAAATATGTTTATAAATATGGAATAATTAATATCAACACTGTGTCTATAAATCTTGGATTTGCATTGAGAGAAAATTATAGCTTTCTTTGCGAATTTGATTTTTAAATATTTTGTTAATATTTCAGGTTCAGTTAGATTTATCATTGAACTGTTTGGAAGATCTTCCTCTTGATTTAGAAAGTTTTTGGTCCGCAACTTTGAATACATTTGATCTGTCTCACAACTGTTTTAAAAACATTCCGCAAACTGTCTGTAGACTAGGTAGAGATTTTACTTTTTTTAATAATCGAATATTTCGTTAATTTGTAGTAATTTTATATGTAATTTTTTTTGTTGCTAATTTAAAGTTTTTAATGAAGTTTAAATTCCAAATTTAGAAATATATGTAACTTATTTCAATAATTACAAAACACATTAAGCTTTTTAACTAGGATATTGTACATAAATTAAACACAAAAGCTATTTAATTTAACTGCTAAAATGTTTCAAATTGCTGAAAAAGATAAACAGAATTAGGTTTATTACTGAAAGGGATGCTGAAAATGTTATAGAATTTTATTTATTTAAAAACTTCAAGTGTCTGATGGTTATAATGTATGTTCAAATTTTTGAATTTCAACAATTTGAATATAAATACGAAGTTGTGTGTTTGATTTTTGCATTTTTTAGCATCACTAGTTGACCTGAATATGTCTAACAATCGGCTGAAAACTTTACCGAGTGTTACTTGGTGGAAATGTAGCAGATTACAAATTTTGAATTTATCATGGAATCAATTAGATACAAGCAATCGCCAGCACGGTACAAGGTATATTCGTTCTATTTTAAGTTTTTGTGTAAATATTGTTTTGTACTACGTTTTTATTAGTTTAAATTCTTTTTTTTTTAATAAATGTAATTTATGTAACTTTTGTTTTAAATGTAAGTTTTCTTTTAAATTTAACTTATTTTTTTCTAAATTTCAAAAACAAATTACTTTCTCCGCAGGCCTTTGCGCGTTATACAGAAAAATTTCATTCGTAAACTTCGAGCCAGTTCTGAATCGTCAAATTCATCTTTAGACGGATCAACGGAAACTTCCCCAGCGACAGGAAATGATTTCCAAGATTCCTGCGTTATGTTTCCGGGAATATTTTCTAAGGCTTTATACGATTTAAATCTGAGTAGAAATAATCTGTGCGTAGTACCATCTTCTGTTTGCGATTTAAAAGAATTAGGAAGACTTGATCTTTCTCAGTGAGTTTAGATTTTATAGCTACCTTTTTTATCTAGCAAACGGAAGAATAAATTATATATTTGCTTTTCTCTGGTTTGGAATGATATTAAAATATTATTTAAATATTTAGCATTGGTAATTATTTTGCTATAGTTTGTGAGGATTGTAAACTGAAATGTAGGCATTCAGTTTTGTATTAATTTTATGTTTTTGTAACGTTGTAGCTTTGAATGTCATAAAAGCATTTGTATTTTACGAATTTTAAATTGATCTTTTTTCAGCAATCATTTGTTGAAAGAGCTACCCAGTAGTCTTTGTAATCTAACTCATTTAGATTTCATTGGTCTGCAAGGATTGCATTTGACTGATAAATCTCTTAGACAACTTATTGCAACAAGTAGGCGACTCCTAGTATTAGTTTCTAAATTTCTCGGTATATAATGATGTATTAATTTATATTATGGTATATTGTGTTAAATTATGCAAAGCTAGTGCTCTTTAATAACATTTTTCAAATGAAATGACGCGGTTACAATAATGTCATTATTAATAGTGAAATAATAAGTAATAGATAAATAATAAATAATAATAGTTAAAATAATGTAATACTGTGGTTAATGTGCTTTGGATCTTTTATTGTAAATTGGTATGTGCATATAAAACAGAATTATCACTACTTAAACAGGCTTTCTAAAAGTAACAAAGATTGTGTTAGTAGTGTTGTACATTTTATGCAAAATTATTCATTAGTATGTTTTTTATTGATATTTCTTTGTTGTTGTCTGTTTATCGATATATTTGTGATAGATTCCAGAAGAACAAGAGCAATTCTTGCTTATTTAAAACAGAAGCACAGACAATGTGTGCCTCATCACAGAATCATGCTTATGATTGTAGGCAGTCAGGTTATATCTTCCTCATTATCTAGATTGTATACCATTTCATAAGATTTTAAGCAATAATAAAACTGTTAAAAGTTTGTGACTGATGTAAAAATTGAACAAAAATATTAATATGCAGTTTATTATTCACAGTCAAACAACATTTTGTGCATAGTTTTTTGTTCTGTTTCGTTTCGGACGCGACTGATTCAGGTTCGAATCTCAGAAAGCTCATTCTTACTTTAACTCTCTGAACCCTTTAGTAAGACTCGTAAATCAACATCTATGTCTCAGACATCATTATAATACGGTAATCCATGACGTTAAATGTAAATCTTTCTTTAACTTTTTTTTTTTATATTTTCTTAGTTTTAAAATGATTTTAATGTTTCCTAAACGCTTTAGGATCGTGGTAAAACTTCTCTGTCGTACGCTATTCGTGGATTACCTCCCCCGTCACTAGATGTCGTCACTGACGGAGTGGATATCGTTGAATGGAAGATCTCGTATAATAAACTGAAAGACCTTTTTCAAAAGGTAACATAATGCTACAATTTATCATCAAACCAGATAGGCATTAAATTAAAATGTTGTTGTTGTTGTTGTTGGTTTGGTGTTTTCCGACATCCCCGTAACACGGACGATGGGTTGTCGCTATAGTCTTCTTCAGTTTGTCTTTGTCGAATGTCTATTCTGTCTCTAAAATGTCTTAGTCTACAATGACTATATGTCTCTGATATGTTTTTAGTCTGTGCACGTTTATCTGTTTCTATTGTCTACAAAGCTGTCTCTAGTGTCATTCTGTGTTCTTATCTTCTTCTCTTGTTGTCTGCTCGTATGGTTGTCTTCTCGTCTGGTTGTCTTCGCTTCGGCTCTGCTGTCATGCTGTGCTGGTGTTGCTCTCGTTGACTCTGCCTCGTTGTCGCTGTACGTCAATGTGTCTGTGTTTGTCTGATCTCGTGTGTGTGCTCTTCTCTCTGTTTGTCTCGTCTTCTCCTGTCTCCCCGCTGTGTCTGTTTCTCTGAATATGTGGCACAATAAACACATTGAATTAGTAAACTCTTATCTTAGTATTTTTTTCTTATCACACATAAATATACACTAATATTTACATACCTACATACATACATTATATCTAAGTCTATAAATTCTTGTATTGTATTTACATTTATATACAT
>JAQIXG010000179.1:0-40673 GCA_034700105.1 Oconnorella tubifera
ATTTGATTCAACTATACAACAAACATTTATCATTCAAAAAAATATTCCTCTAAATCTCAGGGGGGCCCCCTTTGGCCGGGGGGCCCTCAGCACGTGCTGAAAGTGCTTCAATGTAAATCCGGCCCTGTGTGTATGATATTAAAGTATTCGAAATAAAAACGATTTTAAAGTGAAAGCATTAATGTAAAGTCAACAAAAAAACTCGTTCGAAAAACACCGCAACGAAGCACCATCTACTGATTTAATTTGCATTATTGAACAATACTGGATACTGATATACTGTAGATAAGGTTTTGTTTCCATATTTAGAGATTTTTCTTTAATTAAACTTTAAAAAAAATTAGCAATGAATTAAAATAACCATTGCTAATTAGTTAATTATATGAACAAACTAATGCTTTTAATTAATTTGAAGTTAAATTAAATTAAAATAACTTCATTTAATTTTTAAACTAATTAATTACGTTCAATTAGTTTATCTGTAGATGGCAACTGAAACAAGCGGAAATCAAGAACTCCCTTGAATAAAAGATCTTGAAAATTTGAAGATCAAAAAAGAATAAATGGAGACAAATCCAAAGAATCTCAGTCGGCCTAGTATTGAGTAAGCGAAAAAATCCATTGTTGTTATCATTGTAATTGCTATTTAATACTTCTTGTCATTATTTATGCATTTATTTATTCATAGAAAAATTGCTATCGTTTTTATACTGTATAGGCGAGAGTAAAGTATCAGCTGAATTTATCGTTTAATCTTAATGCAACCAATGATGAAAACTTATAATCGAACAGAGTTTATATTACAGTTGTTTTATGACCGCGTTAATATTTCACATGATAGAATTTATTTAAGATTTGATTACAATACATGCGTAACTAACAACTTGACTTTAATTACGTTTAGCTATTGTTTAATTGACTTAATATTATTAAGAAATTGATTTATTAATTGCTAATTACTTCATGTGATGCAATAAACGTATATAAATTCGAAAACGGCGATAATCTTGCATGGACATTGGATATATATTAAAAAAGATTTTTGTAAAAGAAACGATACTGTTTTCAAAAAGTCGCATCGCGTGTTTTAACGCAGTTGAATCCGTTTACAGGGTCAGTCAGTAAAAAACTTCAGTTACATGTAACTTTTCATTAATCACGCTCCTCGTGTCTAATCCTCCCCGCTTACAATCGAAACACTGAATTATTACCCATTTACAAAGTCTGCTTAATTGATCGAATTTGGCCTAAACCTGACAATGGGTTCGACGTAATTACGCCCATGTTGGATTATTGCTATGTGTTGAAGTGGTCGCACTTTGCTGAGCATTCAAGGCTCGCGGTATTGTCAGTCAGAATGGATAAACATCATCGACCAGTGCTCCATTCTATTTCAAACTCATTCCTTTATTGAATTTGCTGGTCGATCGCGAAGAAAAAATGTTTCTATTTCTGAAATGACTCCGCCGCACGATTGCTTGAGAGTGACGACTGCGAAATTAGAAAATTGAGAAGGATCTAAAAAAAGGTGTATTAAAAATCAATGTTTATAATAAAATGTGGAAAAAGTTTACTATTTTTATTTTCAAAACTCATCTTAAGTTTTCCTAGATGACCCGATTAAGTCGGATAATAAATAAATATGTAAATAATCCAAAACATATATTTCTTAAAATTTAGTCTAATGATGCGATGCAACATTTTGTGTAAAATAATGCGAATACCTAAATTAAGTTGTTTTAAACTTTTAAAAACATTGAACGTTTGTACGGTTTTTGTCGAAATATTTTAAATTGAAAAGGAAATCAAATTTTAATGACACGAATAACTATCAAATCAAAAAAATGTTTCGACACTTTTAGGAATTTGAATCTTCTACCCCCGTTTGCATAAAAGTTTCCTGAATAGAGTCTCCTGCATTCATAGACTGAGCATATTGAATCATGAACAATGCGTGATCGTATGCGAGCAATGAATGGAATAGGACAGTATATTGACAGCTAGAATGAATACATTGCATTGCAATTAAAATGCTGTATAAAAAGCGATATAATAATTTAAGGAGCTATAAATAATAATCGCAAATCTATAGACGATATGATTAGAAGAACTAAGAACGAGGTCATGCATGCAGTAATTATTTTTTAATGAAATGTGATAATGTAGTACAATGCTATGAAACATTTATAAATCTTAAATATATATATTATATATTGCATCTACAGAAAAATTAACAGTACCTTTTTCAAAAATCATATCTTTTGGCTTGACATGAAATATACATTTGTGTCTCTAAATAACAATTGGGTTTAATATAATTTCATATTTCTACTTCTAAACAGATTAATATGACTAAATTAAGAGTCGGGCTAACTTTACGAAGAACTCAGGATTTGATGTTCATATAATAAACTTGATAATAAATTTGATGTTGTATAATAATTGGGTTATAATGAGCGAATTACAGCAAGTATTGAGCAAACTCAGAAACTGACTGAAACTTGCACATTTTATTAAAGTGTTGATGCGTCAAAAATGTGTCGGAAATTTGAAAAGCAACTGAAGAGTAAACAAATATGAAGCTTGCAAGAGTAAACAAGCGTATTATGAAATCTATTTCTACTTAAATAATTGCTTTATCGGCTATATAAATGTAATCTGTATCTACAGTTTAAACTTAACTCCTACATTAAACAATATTAAGTAATTATTGCAATAACTATTGATTTTTAAATTGTTGTTTTTACACAAATGTGAAAAAATACACAAAAATACTGAAATTTTTCACTTCTTAGTTCAATTATTTTTAATAACTTATGAATGCAAACGTTTCAGTGCAGCCTTGCAGCGTCGGATTTATTATATTTATATATTATACCAAGTATAATCTATTAAAAAAACAGTCTTTACAAGGCTTTTTTGTAAATCTTTTAATTAGATCAAACTGTAACCAAAGTGCTTAGATGTGGTATCTGTTTTCTTTAATATTTACATTCAGCTTACTTGTAAAAACGTTAACTTGTATACCGTGCAGTTCTTATCATATTTAATAATCTGCACTTAAATTATACAAAAATCTCATCAGCACTGCTTCAACTATTTCTGTATATACAAATATAAAGTAAATACTTGCATCTTTTAACTCGTGCATAACCTTGAAGTTATCTGTCAAAATCTTATAGTGAAAAATTTGCTCTCCAATGTGATATTCTGTTAGTTAAATGTGCCAACTATCGTGAACACTAACGTAGTAAATATGAATGCCGAGATACATTCTATAATATATAATCAGACGCTAAATGTTAACTGCATTTAATATTTTATATTTCAAAAAGATAGACCTATAGATTTTGTACAAGGCTTTGAAATTCGTTATAATATAATTGATCGGGAGATCTAAATGTAGCTGTGGAAAGTTTCTGTTGTTATTATTATTTTAGTTCCATCGATTTTTTTTTTATAAAAATAGACGAGAAAGAAAGACTGCCGGACTATTGAGAGTTTTTTTGATATGCGTAGATTTATGCACGCACGCTCTCAGAACAAAGAGAGGAAGTAGCCGAAAAATTATCGTTATTGGACTTTGACAATATGGTATATTTTATTTGCGGGTCGCTTTGATTTTATGTAAGGATTAAAGTAACGACAACAAAGCAATAGGATCACTGAAATGCTATTTGTATAGTCAAAGGCTGTCTTCAATTAAAAACGAGACGGAATTAAGAAAAACTACTGACAGTTAGAAAATATTAAATACAGCTTATTTAATTAATGTAATCTTTGTTAAAACACTTAATAATATTATATATTTAAAATCTTTACTTCACTATATAATATTATGTGGGCTGAAAGAACTTACTGTCTTTCTATGTAAAAACACAGAAACGTTGATAAATGTTGGTAGATGCAAATAGATGTTAGCATAACCACGATGATATTTTGAATGCTTGCCACTCCATTTATTGCTAGCTTTCATTGCATAGTTCTTATAGTCGTAAACAAGAATCTAGATTCACTCTTGAGCGAACATTAATGATGATGTTTAACCTTCAAAGGCGTATCGAACTTTTGACTTTTAAAACTTGTGAATATCTTAAATGTCTTGTTGTCGCAATTAATAAGGTAACAGTAGATCCAGGACTAATGCATATCTACATTTTGACTCAAACATTATATTTTTCAATGCTTTATGAAGGACTGTACAGAAAAACATTTTGAAAGACTGTACAGAGTCTATTCTTTAATAAAAATGCTTTTAAGACTTTATTTTTCGTTGTAAGTAACAACAGATTCGATATTAAACAATCTCTACGTACAAGCCAACTGCTGTAAGACTGTGATGTATTGGACTTCTCTTGCATATGATAGAGAGACGAATCTTTTTCCATTCGGTATAATAGAATTTTTCTCGTATCAAATCGGCCGTTAGTGTGGTTAAAGCTTCTTCGTCTTCTTCTTTCACTTCATGCTATTTGTATTGCGTAACGACATTCGTCTATACTGTCTTGGTATACTAGTAGATGGTCACGACCAGCGTCTTCAATGAAGCTACCAATGAATCTGATCAGACAGTTTTAAGCAGCTGAGCTTCAAGCAGTTAGCCCAGTCTGCTTGCTAGGTGAAACCAATGCAGCTGCTGCATAAGAGTATCTTATGTAGGGTTAAGCCTTTACGGTACATTCAGCAATCGTTTGTGCTCTTTTTTCGCTGACGACTTGACAGCTATTTGATTAGCTGCCACTACTATCATTACTTTTAGATTTATTATTGCTTTTTGTGACCTGTGCGGTAACCGTAGCTGATACTGAAATTGTTGAATTTATGGCCAGTTTTTATACTTTATTCGTATCGAAAATTAAACAAAAAAAATGTCTTAAAGTGTTTAACGTTTGTGAGATATAACTTCAAATTTTTTGAAAGCATGAGTTACATCAATTCGAAATTAAGAAATTTGACAAATGGCTGCTGCAAATTTGCTGGAAAAGAAACAAACGCATATAAAATGCCTTTCTTTTAGATCAAAATCAATTGAGATGCACTGCATAATATTGTATACAATATATAGAATATTCTATAATAGTTTATACAACAATTTATTTTACGTGAAATTAATATAAATATGGAACTAGTTTAATATTATAACTCTCCCCAAAAGAATATATCGTTTAAATTTTGCAAACCAGAATAAAAACATATTTTGACTAAAACGAAGTTTCGCTTACAGTCATTTTTATTATTGAAATTAAAAAAGACTGTCTTTGATCTACAAGCTATTACTGGTGGAAACCCTAGCTTTGGAACATTTGTAGTAATATATTACCTACTCCGGATGCTCCACAATTTTTTGTAAATGCTTCTCGCATCATTATCAACAAAAGAGTTGAGAGGGTTAGTCTGGATCAATGCGTGCTGCGTGTAGCTATGCGCAAATGATAGTGTGAAGAGAGAAAGCACAGTGTTTGCTTTTGACTTAGCCGCAGACTTGGTAAAACAACACGACACTGCAATGATAGAGATTTTTTAACAGTTTGCGTAGGAAGTGTAGGCTGGCGTGAATGATTAATTACTACAGAGTAAATGAGAGGATTTGATTTAATGGAATGAGTTTTAACGAAATATTTAAAAGTATATTTTAGTTAACATTTCGTATTTAAATTTAAAAAGTAATACTATGTCTTCTCTGAGTTTTAGTAAAATGATAAAGATTTTTACGATTTTTAATAACAAATAAGCTAGATCAGTAAATTTTACAACCTACTCATGACTGGATTAGAAATATTATTTCATTTTTGAAGATGATTTTTAGTACTTGTTAAATCTAATTTCTATTCGAAAGGATTTCTTCTAATAATATTTTCAAATCTATGAATAAATAAACCGTCCTCAATCGCTATGATTTTGCTGATTTTTAACGCTGCGGCATTTCATCGGGCCGGGGAACCTAACGAAGTCTTTCTGAAGCCAACGATTTGATGGCTCCATCTGTCGAACGATTGGCATGCAGTCGACTTGTTCGACAACGCCCCTGGTGACTGTCGTGTCACCCCGTCAGCCCGTACCATCAGGAGTGAGGCAGCAGAGACCGAGTCAGTTCGAGGATACCAATGAGTGGTGAGTGGTGGCTGTGTCATGTTTTTCCTTCGTATACAAGAATAAGAGATTTGGTTTTTTACAATGATATATGTTGTTTTAAAGTCATTTTGATCGAACCCAAGCACATACGGATAAAATTGAGAGTACAGTGCGCGACAAAATTGCAAACATATATCGAAAAGCATGGTATTAATAGTGTAAACATTAATAAATCTGATGCTTATAGTAAGTAGTGATGCTAACAAATGGTAGACTAACTGTTTTAAATACAAGCATAGACGAAAGACACTTTTAGATTTACTTTTCTATAAAATCGTATGCATGTTTTCAATAATATATTTGTCATCCAATGCTTTTTAATCAGTCCATAAATGCAATTACAATCTTCAGAAAAGTGTCAATAAAATAATTAAAAAATAAATATTACAATTACTACACAATGTGTGTTAACCAGCGGAAATTAAATATTAAAAATTATTCAGCCATCAAATCCCTAAATCTGACGTATATAAAGACGATGACATTGTGCTCTTATTGACATCATAAAATTATAGATTTTACAGACGCATAAAGAACTCTCTTTTCTCGTAGACTCTTCGTAGGCTAACTTCATTGACAGCTTTTGTCGATACGTTCTCCTGAGCAGATCCCAATATGACCGCCCTTCTTATTTCAATCACTCGCGTCACTTGGCGTGTATACTTCATTTCTTGAAAATTCTCAAATCGAATGTTGCTCAATCGTGCCAGTATTATATAGATCGAGGAATGACTTGTCGTTAGCATCAAATAAATTTCTTTTGACAACTTGTGATAGTTTGTAGATTGTTCGATATAGGGCTTAGTAACTATTTTGTGAACCAGTATAAAAATCGTTTAGTGTATAGATCAATGAAATGTTGTTTTGAATGAAATCTGTGCTGGCAAACAATTAAGGATTTTTATAATATAGTTTTCTATTTGAGAAAAATTATTTATATTATAATTATGGACTAATGATTGTTATTAAATTGTATAATAGTAATTAGTTTAAATATTAGTAACTAGTTTGAATTTAGTATTTATACTCTTTATCATTTATTGATATCAAAGTATTTAGATTTTTTTCATATTATTTAAAGTAAATCTGATATTGTTAAATACAATATCATTTAACACAGTACAAATGTTTTAGAACTGGTTCATCAATGAAATCTCTTTAATTTGCTCTCTTTGATAAAGTAAATGTAATATTTTGATATTGCTTAAATCAATCATTGATTTTAACAATGATTGAGATCAGTCAATCTCTTATTTCCAAATTCTTAGCTTACTATCTGTTTCATGTTTAATAATAAAATAATATCAACTGCATCTTCACTAAATCGTCGCGATAATGCAATGTTTTTAAATCGTGTGAGATGAGAACATTTTCTAGATCGCTTCGTCCTTCAACGTGACTTCCACAGTCGGTGAGCTATACATTTTGCAGCCCCAAAGCAGCCGTTGGGGGGGGGGAGCATCGACCGCAAGCGCGGTGTCACGACCGGCCATAATTCTCCGGCAAATAACTTCACCTTAATCGGGTGTCTGCGGCCGGCGAGTCAAAGAGGAATATTTTACTGTCAAGCATCTGCTGTTTGCATCGGTGTAACACGGCAAGTGTGTCCCGATTACAAATATTGTAGGTTAATCCGCGTGATAAGTGCGTCTGATTCATAAATACCACATGATAGACAAATGCACACAGCTCAATGTCATCATTCAGATGAGTCACCTGATTTAAAACGGTAATACTTCAAGGGTTGTAGATTTTATATTTTTGCTGCTGCTTCTTTACAGGGGAGAGAACTTTACACGCGACATGCGCTATGAAAAAGGTTTAGAACGTATAAAGAGCGGCGCACGATACCATGCAAAATACATACGGGCTGAAGGAAATTTTATTTATTTATCGCTTGGGAATTTGAACGAGACCGATCGAAGATGACCAAAGACTGTTTAGACGAAGATCGATTCGTACCGAGAGAAAGAGAGGCTGATATATAGCAATGTTGGACCTAATGTATGTGTGTTGATTCAAATGACAAGTGACTTTGAGAACTATATAATTTTGAATATGGTGTTTATTGTGTATTATATTGAATTCAATATAGTATGGAAACTGTGATGCAGATTGTTTGCATATTATTGGAGTGTGGACAATTTATATATTATAGATTTACTATATAATATATTTAACTATATTTAATATATTAATTATTTATTACAATTTATTATATTATAATGGTTAAAATTACTTTGTACAGACATTAAATTTTACTGTAGGATGTATAATATATCAGTCACACGTTAATTACAATATATTATAATGATCACAAAATGAAGTCATAATTTTAAAAGTTACTATATCAATGCTTTTTAATGAAAAGGTAAAGCAGGTTAAAGAAAGTTTCATAATCGAAAAAATACATAGATAATTTTAGCATACATCGCGCAATATTTATTTAAATGATAATAACAACAAAAATATCAAATTTGACTAAAAGAAATTCTTCCGTCTTAGCTTCCAATTTATTAAATAATCATCTAAAAGCATAAGCTTCTTAGTTCATTTCCAATTTGCACCTATCTTTATTTCACTAGCTCTGCATTGCAATAATGCAACAGCGAATTGACTTTTATTGAATTATCTCGCATAATCCTTGTGTGCACTTTCTTGATGCATTTGAGTTAAGAAAATTTTATTGCATTTAATTGCAGCGTGGAAAAGTATAAGGATCACTTTTCGTTTTTGAACGATTCAAAGTTTTTACGAGATCTGGAAAACGACAGCGTGGACTCGGATATTATTGAGGAGGAACTGAATGCACTCCAGCAGGGTCCTATACGGTGGGTTGGACACTTTCATATGTTCATGCTATATCTTTATAACACATTTTACTGATATTTCAATAGTTTTTTTTTATAAATGTACTCTTATTACGGTTTCTGGTTACATTTATTTCATTCATTCAACTTTTCATATTTAACTATCATATTTGAAATCTTTATATCTTTAAAATCTTATTATCTTTGCTATTAAATTCTTGCAATTTTATATGATTTAGTTAATTGAAACGTACCAAAACTAAAATCAGATTTTCTGGCATATTTAGTATTGTAAACTAATCAATGAAATTTGACTAATAGTAAAAATTGCTAGAATAATGTTGGAACATTTAATTATTTAATCGAATTGATTAAATTAGATTAAATAATTAAATTAACTTGATTAACGGATTATTCAAATCGTTAATCAATTTATACTATTATTTTTTGATCGAAAATAACTGTTTCATTTATTCAATTGTGCTATGAAGTAAACATTGAAGAGGGAGATAAATATTTCATTGAGTATCTCTCTTACGATTTGCTTGTATATGCGAATGAAATGCGCCTCGCTGTCACGCGATTTGGCTTTTTTCCGCCCAGACTACTTTCACTGAAGAGCCCAACTCGTCTCTAATGTATCCTATTCAATTTCTCAGCAATCCGCTTCGACGCACACAAATTTGAATTTATTCTCACAATTACCGAGTCCGTCAGCCAAGACACTGCATGTTAGAAATGAAACGTTGTTAATTAGATTTATAAATCAAAATCGCGCGTTGCTGGCTGTCTCTTTTTACTGTTGCTTCTCAATTATGTTGTATAGATTGCTTAGATCTAGTTTATAATAAATACTGTATAAATTGATTTATATATCAGGAATTAATCAACAATTTGATATGCTGATATTTCGTATGAGTACATTAAGCTCTGAAGCGCGAATGCGCAGATTTAAGAAATAAAATATGAATATTTTGATGGTTTTCGGCGCAAAATATATAGCGATAAGTATTACTTTACATTTAAGCGCAATTAAAAATAAGAAATACGCTTTATTCTTGGAATTGAAATAAAAGTATAGGACACTGAAAGAATGAATCCTTCCCTGAAATGTTTGCAAATGAATAATGATTTACCACTTGTCAATTTACAGTATCGTCTAAACGTTTTTTAGTCGCAATGAGTATTGAATTGATTCAGCACTTCAATTGATTCTCGTGTTACCTACATAAATGCAAGCGATGACAGGAAACGAGAAAAAAAGACAGCGGCATTGATATTGCAAGAAATAATATGATTTTTCTTGATCATAAATGAAACAAGAGAATTTAATTTGAATTGATAATTTTGACATCATTTTCAATACTGAAAGCGGTTATGGCTGAATATAAAGTTAAGTGTCAACGTATTTAGCTCGAAGTATTTTCTAGAACATAAAAATCATTGCAGAAAAATGAAAACAACCATTGTTGCAGTACTATGATATTAACTCATTGTTGAAAGCTCTGTGAACTGAATTTCAGAGTCTTGGTCGAGTTTGTATAATAGTATAAGATACAGTTTACCTTTGTGCAATGTGTGCTACATATAAAATACCGCTTGAATTATAATATACAATTTCAATAGTTTAAAATAATTGCTCCATTTAATGATAAATTTCTTTTACAGTGTTTTATTCCTACCGAAAAGGACACTAGATTCTAGATTTGCTGTCTTAATTTTCGTCACAATGAGCAGAATTCTGATGCAAATCATCCAAGCAGGATTTATAGCCAGAGGCGCGGTTTCACTGAGAATTAAGTTGATAATATTTTGTCATTCGACTTAGTGTCAAAATGATCCATTAGGGTATTGCCATCAATGCTGTTTTGAGTGCAAGAAAGTCTTGTAAGTTGAGAGCGAAGCATCGTAATAATTTTAGCGAGCAAGTGCATTCTCATTAAAACATATTTTAAGTCGTATACTGTATGTTATGTTTAAAAAATAGCAAAGTTTGGGCAAAAATTCTTATCTAAATTATAAGTAAATCAAGTTTTTTTCTTTTATAAAAGCATGCTCGAATAATTGAAATAATTAACGAACCTCATTAGTTAAATTTTTTAACAGCGTTGAGATTATGCACCATTACATTAAATCCTTGTCTATATATGTTAAGCCTGTTCTGTGTTTTTTGTAAACAAGTTTCTGTTTATTAATATAATATTGCTCACTATTTATTGTACATATATATTACATGTACTGTATGTAATGTTGTATAATGATTAACATACTGTTAAGTATATAATTATTCCTTATTATTATGTATTTATATACCTATTATGTAATTATGTAATTACTATTATGTATTTAATTAGTATTTAATACTATTGTGTAATTAATTAGTATTTAATGCTATCATGTAATTAATTAGTATCTAATTCTATTATGCAGTTAAATAGTATTTAATACTATTGTATAATTAATTAGTATTTAACACTTTTATCATTATTATACTATTTTGAATTTATTTGTTATGTTATAGAACGCGAGACAAAGTAGTGAAATTTCTTCAAAGCAATCCAGTGCAGATTCTTTTATGTGTCGTAGTGCTACTTGATGCTGGGATTGTAATCGCTCAAATTCTTCTTGATCTCAATTCAGTCAAGGGTTAGGTCTTCCATAAAAATATTGAATTCTACTTATAATAATGATAATTTATATAATTACGCTTGATTATATAAATTATTCAAGCGTAATTAACCCTCACCCTAAAATTAACCATAACCCTGACCTTAACCCTTATCTACCTAGAAGTTATGATTTGTATGCTTTGAATAGAAGTTTATTAACTTTGATTGTCACGCTTAACTAATGCTTATGATATATTTTAACATTTTGCAGCAATTTTATTTCTGTTACATTTTTCAATTAAACACAGAGTAAGTATTATGATTAGGGATGAGATTGTCTTCCAAGCTCATTTAACTTTATTTTTCTTCCAAGAGGGAGGTCAGCTGGGCTCTCATTGATGGCCTTTGTATCTCGTCGGCGTTAATTCGATAAACAGATATTGATAAATCGTTCTATTTGCGTTGAATTCGATCTAGAATTGGACGCCTGCAGAAACACTGATGTAGAAAAAAGCAACATTTGTATTTCTTGGTATTCTATAATGCCGTGCAACGATTGATTAATATACATACTACTTCCTCGAGGCTGAATTATTTTTTATCAAAATACAATTATTTGTATAGGTCCAATGTATTTTTAAATACATAAATTGGTTTAATTATATTGCTGCTGATCTTTAGAAGTAATTAATGTGTAGTGTAAAGATGTAATTTGAATAAATTTTGTTTAAAATAATATCAATATGCTCAAATAAAAAATTATTCGTAAAAATTCTCTCTGACAAAATTTTCACTAATAAATCCTTATTGCTTGCATTTTATAAATTACTGTAATGGCATATTGGATTTGTGAGCTTATCACAGAATTCGTGTCATTTTCTTTATTAAATTTAGAGTAACATTGAAAGAAAATATTAGTTTCGCATTTGTGTTAAGTTTTTTCTTAAAAAACTGAGAATATAAGCCAACGTATGAGAATTAAGACCGCATGCGTTAATGCCCAGAACGATCGATCACTGGCTAGAGTGACAGTTAGAGGATTATGATTGGTAGCATCACATATTTTTATTTTAATTCGTACTGCGTTGAACAATTAAACGACACGAAGATGAATTTTGCTATTTTACTTGCTATCAGATAATTTAAGTAGATAAAGTTACATAATGTTGTGTATTCCAAGATCATTTAGCTTTGTTTTGCAATAATATTTACAAAAGAGATATTGCGCAATAATTTTATGTAAGATCTCTTTTGGTTGGTAAATTAAAGTAAATAAATTGCGTGTAAAATAAATTATTAGTAATATGTTCTGCATTCAAAAACAATTCTCATTTTTTATAATTTATCTTTGCAAACCGATTGCCCTAAATTATAGACTGCTTGGCCTGTAGCTAATGATAGATTTAATTATGATATTGTACCTTAACAAATGTTAGTAGTACGTGCATGTTTTGGTTTGTTTCTTTACTAACCGTACTTGCTGGAAGTTAATGAAATTTTATCACTGTAATCAGTTCTAATGTTGTATCATATTTCAGATCGACTTCAACGCCGCAACGACGAACTCGAAAAACTTTTGAAATTCCTACGCGAGGTCCACGCAGAGCGTCTCTTTCATTACACGGGAAATGACGTTGACGTCATCTTACGGTTGTTACGTCAAGACCCTACTAACGTAAACTCTTCATTAGGTTCAATGACGGTTGCGTCACGATCGCCGGCGATTTCGCGACACGGACTTAACGCTACGGGTTCGATGCCTGGGAATGGGGGAGGAGGGAACAGAAGCGGGGTGCACGATGGTCATCTGGATTACGATGTTCATTCGGGTGGGCACAATGATGGGAGGTTAACGGAGGAAGAACATAATCATCTCCACGAGGTTGCTCATGGGCTGCACTTTGCCAGTATTGCTATGCTAGGGCTGCTAGTTATCGAGGTTGGATGAACATTTGTTTATATTTTTTGGATTTTGATGTTTTTTATTTCATGTTACAGTCGGTACCTTTAATCGTACTTTAATGGTACCTTTAACGTTAATAAGAACGGTGATTTTGGGACACATTTCATGGAGAAATATTCAAATCTTAAGACATTATC
The DNA here is from genome assembly GCA_034700105.1 of Oconnorella tubifera. NCBI lineage: Eukaryota > Metazoa > Annelida > Clitellata > Enchytraeida > Enchytraeidae > Oconnorella > Oconnorella tubifera. Next base: position 13,652 of record JAQIXG010000179.1, read on the forward strand.
CCAGGTTAAAAGTTTACTTTGGATTATCCTAATTAATTAATATGTATTATATGTAACCTTTTCGACTGAATGGCTTATTTCGTTACATATCTAAATAGTTATTATATTTAATGTCTAAATAGTTTGCAGCAAAATATCAGGAATTAACCAATACTATAGTGTATTACACAGGTTGTTCATATTTGCATAGAACCTTTTCTTCATAACATTAAAATCGTTACCGTTCAAATTATTGCAGGAATGTTTAAATCTTACTTATCAATACCTATCATTATTATGTTTTCAATTCTTGATGTATGCCTATCATTAATATCCTTGATGTATTATATCATTTAAATTTCTAAAATTACAATTTAATATTGTAAATTAGACAATATTCAGAAATAAATAAGCTTCTACTATTTATTCTGACTATTTCTAAGTCCGTTAGAAATAACATTGTCTTCTCAAATTCACTTACCGTCGCAAGAGCGCGTTTGTATCGCGACCAGAAGAATATTGATCAAGCTTCTTCTCAATCAACCGTCTTCTTCTTACGAGCCACATCTCTCAGACATATCACAAATTTAATCTTTGTCTTTGCAGATAAGCTATTACTGTTCCATCCAAGCGGAATATTCTAGCAGATTAATCGTGCAATAGTATCCATTGATCATTCGTGATTTTGAAAGGCATGACTGTTTTGGAGCATTGCTGGATAAACACTTTTAAAAGTTTAATGTCTATGAAATAAGTATTTTTGGTGTTTCTGGTTTTTATGTAAGACATTTTTGGTGTTTCTACAAGGTAAAGCTTTTGTATTTTCGGTGTTTGTGTTAAATAAGATTCTTATAACGCAAAAAAATATGTCTTCAAATTTAATAAGATTATGTTTATCTGAGTGTGTTAAGTTTTACAGAATGATATTTTAGAAATGATTTATTTAGATGCTAAATTTGTTAATGAAACTTGATACTTGCAGCAAGAACTGATACTCCAAAATTGTTTTAGCAAATGATCAGATAACATGTGCAGTTTTACTTTTCATTCAATAATGCGCGTAATTTTAAGTAAAATTTGCACATTTTTGTAATTATAGTAAAGATTTAGTACATTTGGTGTTTAATTACATACTAGGATAAGAATATAATTATAATACTGTTGATTAACTTAATAAATTGTGATCCTTATAGAAATCATTTGAAAATGAGTTTATTCAAATTTTAAATCATGCCCTGAAGTTTGTATGGTATATTTGTTATATACGGTTTTGTAATATATTATACTGTAGAAGTATAGAATTCTTTTCAAATTATTAAAATTGGACTTATTAATTAACGTGAAATAATAATCATTTATCTAAATTAGCAAGGTGAAGTTACACTGTTTAAATGATAATTTACATGTCGCAGCCTTAGGCTTTTTTTTCAATGATTTTTTTCAACAATGATTTTTTTAAGGCTTTTTACATCCTTATCGCGTTCAATCTATCAAAAATACATCTTAAAAAAGTCTGCCTCTAACCAGCAAAATCAAAGGATATCAAACTATTAATCTATGATTGCCATTCCATCATGCACGGCTTGGTAATATATCAATCAATGTCGTTGATCTCTAAATTTGTTCTTTTTTCACCCATCCATAACACCAGTGCTGCACGCCTTCGGGTCTTTCATGTAACAATGCTGGTCACTTGAATTCTTTTCTTGCGTGCGATCATGCGGCCAATAATTACGTTTGCGTCTTGTTTCTTGTCAGATTTTAGTTGATATTATGACACTATCGATCCATTGAATTTTCAAATTCTCGACCAAACGTTGGTCACTTTTATGCCTTTTGCTATTGTGTGCCTTTTTAAGGAATGAACATTTGTGGCATATATTCAATGCCCTAAGATGCTAAGGCTTGGATTTATTTGCTGACCCCGACTTGTTAATTTTGTTAATTTTATTACTTGATAATAACGAAATAAATTGAAATGTGAAAAGTTTGAATACGATATTATGGTTAATATATATTAGATAGAATTTCATTTATGCATAATATAATCATAAAGCTTTATTTAGAAATTGAGCAGTTAAAAGAAATCAACGTTTATGGAAGAGCAATGGTTATCGAATCAGAGTAGCCCGACGATGTTATTTAGATTTCTTCTTATTTTTTACAATCACTAGTTTACGGCTAAAGCAATATTTTACTTAGTCTAAATTTAACCGTATATGATAAATTCTCGTATACGAATTAATTCATAAATATTAATATGAATTAATTAATATAATATAAACACTCATTCCAATTTTCGTATTTTTGTTTATGAAGTTAAATGTATATTTGAATGCATTATTTATTGATCTGCATACGTGCGATATTCAGCAACATGACGACTCATCGAGAGCAGTCAAACATATCAAAGTCGTTGCACGCGACCCTTTGGCTGCAGTACGAAATTTATGAGGAATTTAAAACCAGTTTCAGTGGCCCTGTAGAGAGATGTTGACTTGGTTACTGGAGGAACGAAAAGAAATGAGATATTTGCTCGAGGGTGTGTAGCGAGACAGAGTTTTCAGTTTTAAGATTTTGAGACGTTGAACTCGCAAATCGTTAATGTTGGCTTCTATGATTAGATTCGTTAAGTTACGGTGAAATTTTATTCTGAGTTTACTTTAATCGTTTCAATCGCTCGAATAGTTTTATGCGATGCAATGAATCTTAACGTGGTATTCGTTAATAATAATCGTTTTTGTATACTTTGGATTGATACTGTGTGCATTTTATTGGAGGTAATTTTAATATTAAAATCTATCTTCCTGCAGTTGATTTGCAATCATTTGATGTTTTATCTAATAGTCATTATTTTAGTGTCAATCTCAGACATCAACTTCAATCTGAGAGAAATAATTAAATCATATTCTTCACATTGACATAACAGTGTATGAAGTGAATATATATGATATCTTTCAGTATCTGATCCAATCACCTCAATTTTTATAACATGCCAATATTGTACAATGTACATCGTTTGAATATATGCTTGTGTAGTATTAGTGCGAATGAAAATGCTATCACTCTTGATTTTTTTTTCTTAAATCATAAAATATCTTTATAACAAACCAACAATCGAGTTGTTTAAATTAGTTATGTGCATTATAATAATGTCACTTAATGTAAAGCATATATTGTTAAGCAATACAACTTTTATGATGGATTATTGTAAATAACAATATCTTGTAAACTATGACTATATATAACTTCATTATACTTATATTAAATTTATTCAATATACGTATTTGTTTCTATATTTAGTATATGCTTAAAACGTTAATAATGCAGGCTTATAAATAAAGTACCGTCTCAATATCGTAACAGAAAATCTCATTTTTCAGAGTCGAAAATCTAATCTATTTTTCTGTAAATATTTTATTCGTCTGTTGTTTTTTCGATGGTAAACAAAAGTCTTCGTCGACTGTACTTACATCGCTCAAGTCGTTCATTTATACGCTCGACTGCTGGCTGTCAATTCGATAAAGGATTACTCGAACATTCGACGCCGTGTCGACACAATTGATGATAAGAATCATTCTGTATTTGTTTTAGGATCTCATAAAGATCATAGCAATGGGAAAGAATTTCTTCAAGCATAAAATTGAGGTAAATAATCAGGGTTTGATATTTACTAAATCTGAGTACATTAAAAGAGATTATCAATTGAGTGGAATAGTAGATTATAATAGTTATTATACACAAACACGATATGAACAATGACGCTAGAAAAACAAATTTGAAATGTTTAAAAAAGGGCACACGATTTGTGAATTAAAATTAAATCTTCAAATATAATCTTTAATCTTATGATAAATTATTATAATATATAGTAATGTTTTACTTATTTGCAGCCAAAAGATAAATAAAATTATCATTATCAACAATATCTAATTGATCTTATTGATTTTTACTATAAATATTTGATTCGTCTGCAGTTGCTTTTTCGATGCCAAACAAAAGTCTGTCACTCTAGTAACATTGTATGTTACCCTAGTAAAAATATTTATTATTAATAATAATTGTATGTTATTTGAATTTATAATAGCTCATTAAACAGACAAAAAAATCATTATTAATTTTTTCACTAATATTGATTTTTTATTGACAATAATATATTTTATTTCTTGATAACTTAAGTGGCCTTGGAAGTTAATTAAACTTGGCAAGCCAACTTGCCAATATACATGCATTTCCCTATTGCGATAGCATTGCTCAACTTTTCTTTTGAATATCTCAGCGCAAAGTTGACCAACTATATGCTTCATCGATTGCAATAAAATGAAAGGCAAACTGACCATATTAGAAAACTGAATTAATAACTTCTTTTTGTAGATATTTGATGCAATAATCATCGGCGCATCGTTCACAATAGACCTTGTCTTTCTCGGAGGAGTATCGGGGGAGGAGGGTCAGAAGGCCGCAGCCGTCCTGGTCGTGTTGCTGCTCTGGAGGATAGCGCGGGTCGTTGACGGTCAGTTATAATATGGTTAACTTTCGTTGAAACTATGCTGTTTTTAGAAACTTCAAAGGACTTTTTTAATAGTCATACTTTTATAGTTACATGGATAACTATAGAGTTGATTGTACACGTGTGTTGTGAGTTTAGGGAAAAGAGTTTAAATATTATATTATAAAGCTAATAAGCATTCCTTGTTGTAATTAGTAGAAAAGTAGTTTTAACAGATTTAATGCAAAAAGTCGTATTAATATTGTGTAATGTTAATTAATCCTATTAAATAATATTGTACTCTTTCTTCTATTGTTTGTATTATAGCCACAATGTTTTGAAATTAATTTCTTATAAGATATACTTGATGAAGCTGTTATCAATCCAATCAGACAAGTCTATAGTATAAGATCTGTATCTGATGAGAATGAATGAGTAATCCATCGATTTGAAAAGAAAATAATCAAAGTTGCCATTCCCTGTATTAAATTCGTGGGACCAATTCGTAGACTGTTTCAAATTCGTAGCTTATAGCTAATTTTTTTATTTAGCTTTTTCTATTTATTACAAGTTAGCAGTGCAAAACTATATTTTGTGTAATAAATGCATTTAAATAACATTAAGTATGTACTTCATTTGAAATCAATTACATGGCGAGGTATGAATTATGATGCTACATTAAAGCATCAAATATTCTCTTGTGCTTAAGACAATCAAAAGAAATACTATAATAAAAAGGTCTAGTCTTTCTGAATAACTCTAAAATCGAGATTATTTGCCAGATTCTCAATAAAGTTACATCTGGATGTTATCAATGTATTGCTCGATTTCTCAACCTATGTAATACACACATTCAAAAATTCATGTTCTGTGCTTTGAGATGTTCACAAGCTTTGACAGCAAATTGAATTACTCAACTGTACTGCTATGATTTATTGAAATAATAATGATTTTATATCGTTTTGATACATACGATAGGCAGACAGCTGTAAATATTAAATATGATCGTATATAAATAACCAGAGCCCTATCAAATGTGAGAATTTTATACACTGATATCGTATTTAAGTAATTTAACTCCATCAAACATAACAGCAACTGTTATCAAGCTAATACCGTAACAACTTGCAATAACAGTAACAGAATGATAGTAACTGTTATCAAACTTGTAGGCCTACTATAACAAGCTGCAAAGTTATTATAACAGCAACAGACTGCTAGTTGCTGCTATCAATTTTATAATGATTTCAACAAATTCTATAAGAATCAATTATTTATCATAAAAAACATTATTACTATTATACAGTATTGATCTTGTCTCACGCGAAAGTCTATTTTTGGATCACCAATCATAACTTGTTATTATTAACATTTCTACAACACGATGTAAATAAAGCAACTTACTTCAGCTGCTAGCATTATCCCAAAGCAGCTGGATAAAAGACACAGCTTAATAAAAGGGACAGCTTAATAAGAGACGCACCTTAATAAAAACGAATTGCAGCATTACACACCAGCAGCTACAGTATTTCTGAACAAGTAATATTTAAAGCTGCGGCTGTGTGAACAAGCTCGTATAGCAGCTGCTGCGGCGGCTAGATTTCACTGATCACTGCTGTCCCTACCAACTTTCACTATATATCGTCCGCTACGCGAAGACGCGCCGCCGCAAGCGATGGACGCACGAGTGACCGTTCGCTGTGTGAATTTGACGATGACGGGGCGTCGGGTCCCCCGCCCGCCGCCTAGCCGCGGAAGGAAAATCGATGGCGACGCAACGCTTCGCTTGTCGGTTTCATTACGTCCTGCTCGACGGCAAGGACTGCCCCGGAAAGACGGATTGAGATTTCTTAATGGAAGGGCTTGCGTGACGACGTGCGCTCAAATTTTTGCTTATTGTGGATATTGTTGAAGCTTTACGTGTGCCGACTTTTGAAAAAAATGTGTACAGTTATAAAACGGGGTGTTTTGAATAATAAAAGATTGAATAGGTAAGCGTTAAAAACATTTAGTTGCAGATGATGGAAAAAGTGTTTTACTTGTTTTTGTAAAAATTAAATTCTTGAAAATACTAAATTGGAAATTTTTTCGATACAATTAGGTTAATTCGAACAAATTTTAATAAGCAGTAGTTCTAAAAAGGTCTCTCCATGCTTTATTGATTCCATGTACAATGAAAATCATACTCCGCTTAACTACTATAGAAAAGATATTCTAAAATTCTGATTTAAAAATCTGTTAACTTTACAAAATAATAACCTGAATTGTTTTTTTTTCATCGTAATTATAGTTACTTTCAAGAAATAAATACATCTAAACTTACCGTACTTTTAAATATTCAACAAATCTGCATTTATCACCCTAATACTCTTCTATTGAATTTTTGCAACATAAATCTGAGTTAATCACTTACGATATTATAAGGATCTATTTGTTTAATCAGAAAACCGCATTTATCACTACATGACTACATCGATTGACGGCCGCAACCGGTGACTTTCGATACGTGGCATATTTGCATCTTTAATTATCTGCGCCTTCATTTTCGCCTGCAAATTCTGACAAGAATAATTCTACTCTCATCTCGTTGATTTAATGTCTTTTCTCGTCGCGAGGCGATAGCTGTTGCTTATTGCATAAATTATCTTTGGCTGCTTCGACACGAGATGAAACGGACGCTCAATATCTCCAATACAATGTCTACATTATAATCAAATGCTTGTATTTTTCGTCTTATTCTAAGACCGATTTTGTACATGCACATTATGTTGACTTATTTTACGACTTCATGCAACTGCAGTGTAAACTATAGGTCTTTTGTTTTATATTTATTTTGTATTATACTATCAATTTGGTTTTGTAAATTAAATTCGTTTACACGTGTCTCCTATTTTAAATATTCAAGACTTATTAAAAAAATTAAGACTCTTAAAAAATGTAATAGACGATTAGAATTTTTAATTGAACCCTTTCAGGTATTGTTGTAACGGTGAAACAGCGGCAGGAATTTCGTATTCGGCTACAGAAGCGCGCTCGAAGGACTGCCGAAAAAAAACTTGAAATGTTTGAAGAAGAAAGGCATACAAGAACGGTAGGTGTTCATTGTTTTCAATAATTTAACTTTGTGATTGTTTTTATCCGTTATTTCAGTAATTTTGATTGGCTAAGAATCAGTACTTGGTCAGTAGTTTTACTTTAGAAGTTATATTTAAAAGAAATTATACCCGATAACGCAAAATTAGAAGTACTTCTCAATAAAATTTTCATTCTGTGCTTGTTTTGCAATCTGATTGTATCTTCATATTGGTTGTGTTCCTAAGTTTTTACAGTTTCGATATTTTTTGTTAAGAATTAAATTTTACTGTAATGTTTCTTAATGCCGTTTAACTAAAATACTAACAAATAAGCATTGGCGATTGATTAACATAAGTTAATTACTGTATTGAACTATTACAGCAGATGTTTATTCTTTTAATTACATCCAGTTTAATTTGATTAAAATTAGTTATGATCAATTTTTTTAACTTGTTACAACGTTCTATCGACTATAGTTTGAAGCGTTCGATTTCCAACCAATTTTCGATTTTAAATATAATTATCCCGTCTACTTCATTTAACAAATAAATTTTTTAAGCAAAATCCTCCACTAATGCGTCCATAAAAAGATAAAGATCAGCATTGCGTGCAACGTCGTTATAAATATAAACCGGAATCAATATCATCGTGTTTTCTACGTTATGACTCGCCATTGTTTTCTCATTTTATGTCTTATTTATCTAATGCGCTCTGTCCACATTTTCATTATCATTTTTTTTGTGCCGAACAAAATCTGATAAAGCTTGATCAATCAACCATTCACACGACTCGTTGGTTTAAAAGAGCCACCGATCTTGTATTAAGCTTACAGGCCTATTGGGTACACCGACGCAAGAAAATCGATATCATTCATTGTTTTGTCGTTTAAAACAAGTGATTTCTTACATTGACACAAATAGAAAAAGTCATAAAATATCGTATCAAATCATGCTGAAAATGAAAAGTATTTTATATATCTTTGTGCAAATTTGAAAAATAAATAAATGAAGTCCAAAACTCACCTGTTGAGTTTTGCACTTCATTTTATTATAGAAGTATACTTACATAATTCAGTTACTTTGGCAGTCGACTGGTCAAATATGGACTAATATTTTTGATGAACTTAACGTTTTAGTAATGATTATGTTTGTTAATTGTTTTAGAAACAGATCGAAGCATTAAAAGATCTCTGCAACAAGGCTGGAGTGAATGAAGCAGACATTGCTGCATGCACACCAAAGCGTAAGTGAAATAGAAAATTTAAAAATTGGAGCCTCTTCTAACTCGTGTGTGATCAGACAATAAAATATCCAGATTATCTTTTTAAACGTACTCCTTGATCGATTCATACTATGCCTAGTCGGTATTGTAGTGAATATTGTAGGATTTCTTGTTATCCTGATGTATCAAAATTAGGAGAAAGAAATCAGTGTTAAATTACATTTTAATATATTTTCTGAATAATCCAGTAAAGACCATGATCTATCAGCATTTATAACATAAATAAATTCTAAAAATTATTTATAAATTAGTAAAATTCCACAATTTTAAATGACATATAATTATCTATTTATTTTCAACTGTAACTATTTGCAAATATGTTAATTTTGTGTCAAAAATCGATCACAATATCAATAGCAGATATTCATTGTGACTAATATTGGCAGATAGATTTCTGTATATTAAAACTTCTAGTAAACTTGTTTACTAAGAATTTAGTATACAGTAAACTGAAGGTTTAATGCATATGTGCATCTCTCTGTAGATCCCGGTCAGTTGAGTGCAACACTCGGGGCTCTCTCTTCCGTCGCTCGCCTGTCAGTCAGCATGACCATGCTCATGTCCTCAGGCACTAGCTCAGGATCAAAAACAAGAGCAAATCGACGATCACCAGATCTCGACTGTAACAATCTACTGGACGAACGCTTTATACCTACTCGAATCGATAGTCTTCCAAATATGCAAAAAGCTAAAAGTATCCATACAAACGAATTCAAGAGCGGCTCTGATCCGATATCTGCCGCAGCTGGAAGCAAGCGCAAGGCATTCAGCTGCAGAGCGGATCAGCGCCTTTCACGTAACAGACGACCAATTTGTCACTCGGAAGTGACGCCAGAAGAAGAGTCCACTACTTCTTCATGTAGTTCACTCGCGCAGGCAACAACTAAAGTCTCCAGTTCTGCCGGTGAGTGGTTCGTACCGAATGAAGAAGGCGATAGGGTTTGCGAATTGGCAAAGCGGCCTATTATATCGCCGTGTAGCAGCCCGATTAATAACTCGGGAGTAAGGATTGTGATAGATCGAAGTTCAGATGGAGAGCACGATATAATTTCTTTGCCGGATAATTTACAACTGCAGAAAATAACGGCGTGCAAAGAAACACCGTGCGATTCGGCCACTTGCGCCGATAATCTTGATCATGATAATAATTCAGAATCTAGGTCTAGCAAAGCGAAGGACTTGAAGGACTGTCGAGACAGCAATAGTCAGATGTTTCTTCTTAGTGATATGATATAGCAATCTAGCACGTTTTAGCTTCAATGTTTGTCGCTGTTTGTTAAAAGCATGTAGATTCCGCACTTGAAAATATTTCGCCCTCTCAATTGATGTACTATTCCTTGCTATTATATAGCTAAATACAAATCTCAAATTCGCTTGTAGACAGGTTATGAAACATTCTCTATTGTTCTCAGTAGTATTTATTTGTTGATAAGAATAATTGTTTGCAATGTCCATGCACATGTTATGAAGATTAATTATTATATGCAATATACATGTACTATGTAATTATAATCATATGATCTGATCTTTTGTTCTGTAATTTCAATGCAATATTAAAGATAGTAAAATGATTTAAGTTGCCTAAAATTATAATCGATATGCAATGCTATTTATTAAGTCCAGAATTATTTCAAGCATTCTTATTTCTTACTATTTATTACTATGTTATGCAAAAAACGTTAAGAACTATTAACTTTCATTTTACCATTGAATCATAGTATCTAATCATCCGGTTATAATTAATTAATGCATGGATTGGTTGATTATATGATCATTATATTTATTATTATTGCATTCCATTGAAATTGAATATTTATTGCTTTGCAATTGCAACTCATATAGTTTAGAATATAATGCATACATGTAACTGCAATTCCGCATGCTAATTTTACATAAGAAAACTCTAACTACTGGCAAACGACTGATCTTTATTTAATTTGACAGTACAGTCAATTGAATGAACTGATAAATATAAATGAAATCCAGGAATACATATTATACGAAATAATGTAATGTATTTTACATTACATTATAAAATACATATGTATTATCAAATACATCAACAAAAATTTCATAAATCTTTATGATTAGAAAATAAATGCATGTAGCAAATTCAAGCACAATAGCTGTAAAAGTTATTTCCTTGCATCATTAATAACAATATTTTAATAGCGCATGTTCATTATTTATTCAACTCATTCATATCTTAAATTAAACAAGCCATGTTTATCAAAAGCTATACGTAACTAGAAAGACAGTGCAAAAACAATAATATATAACTCGTGTAGTATATTTATAAAACTACAACACTTCGTCACTTATATGGCCTAGAAATAAAACATAAAATAAATACAAAAATAGATGTGTTCAATGTGTCAAAGTAGTGTTATGTGAATCGGAATCTTAGCATTTCGTATCGAGGTAACGAATATTATGTGACATTGTGTTTTTTATACACTCGTTCCATTAATTGTATATATATGTATAATAATTCGAAAACTTTGCGTTTTTATGACTCTGAGGTGCATTATATTCGTTCTTATGAAATACTTGTTACCGAAGAATGTAAATATGACTTTTTCTATCGTGTAATACTCATAAACATGCAGAAATTATAAATAAAATGTTTTCTTATCGTTGCCTAATTTTGATGTGTTCGTTAAATTTAATAGTTTCATTTAAATGCTCAAATAACAATATCGCCTTGTTATATAAATTTAACTCAGTTTTTTTTGAGATTATATCAATAACGCTGTGTTACAAAAAGGGCACACTTAGAAAAATAGCTTATTTCGCCCTTAATTGATAAAATAAACATTTAGCTATAAGTAATATTTAAAAAAGAGGAAAGCATTATAAAAATGAATCCCTCTTTAAACTCAATACCTGAGTCCAACCCTTTTGAAAATTGGACAAACTCATTACTTGTGAAGTATAAAATAATAAAGTGCAAGATACAAAATCATGATATATAATCATCAAGGCAAAGCATCCCACATATCTGCCAAATATTTCTTCATTTCAGCAGTGTCCGCATAATCAAGTGAATCTGCCTCCCACATACCAACTCCCCTCAATCCAAGCTCATTCGCAAGCTTGTACTTGACTAGCAAGCTTGGCGCGTCATCAAACCAGACTTGATGCATCGCGCCATCAGATGCCTAGGATTGGTAAAAGTAAACAAATTAAACTGTATAATTAAATTGTGTTATCAAATTAAATTGTATAATTAAATTGTGCTATCAAATTAAATTGTATCATCAGTTCGATCAGAAAAGTTAATACATCCGGCAGACTATAATAAAGAATCTTCAAAATTTAAAGTTATGTTTTGAATTGAGAATAATGATGAGAATAATATCTTGAATAATAGCGTGTAATTTATTTGATGTCGGATGCAAAAGCTAAGTCATTATCAAGTTTTCTTACATTTGGCAAAAAAACTCGAACCTAAACGAATTAAGTTAACTTAAATAACTACTTTAGGACAACTCAATCTTTTTAAGCAGTCCCCTGAACACTAATGTATGCAAGTAACTTCAAATGATAAATTTCAATACTCATCAAAGATAAGATAATAAGATGATATAGTGAACGCATTAAAAACAACAGTTGAGCAATGATACCTGATATGAGAAGTAAGGTGACTCCGCAACATTGTCCCAGAGTCTGCCAGTGGTTGATGACTTCATCAGATGCATGAGATATGAATAGCCTTGCTGTACACCAGCAGCATCACTGCATGGGGAGCCTCTAAAAGGTACAGGCTTAATGGAACACACGTTTCTCTGAATGTAATTAAATATGAGCATAATGTAAATAACTAATAATGAACATAATTAAATATCTCAAGTTAATAGGAAATAAATTCATTTCGTTACAACATTGCAGGTACAATAAGAGTAATTATTAAGTAAAATTAATTGCTCTCTAAAAATGAGAGTATAATTTAAAATAAAAAATATGAGATACCTTGTCTCAATTACAATGGGATGTTGAGATAATATTTAAAATTTGAGATCGCATCATCACTACTATTCTGTCTTAATTTAATCAACTAAACTATATATACAGGTTTATTGACTAAAATAATGAAATTAATATTTATTTATTGACAAAGCAAATTAAGAAAACAATTAGCGCAAAAAGAAATAATTTAAAATCATTTTACAATAAATCGAATTGTCCACAACTTAAATAATACTCAGACAATTTGACAAACCATTTTTACCTTTGTATCGTACCGAACGCATTCGTAATTATATCCGTACCATGGCACTCCAAGAACGAGCTTTTCAGCCGGAATACCAAGCTCAATAAACTTTTTCAAACCTTATAAAGAAAAGTAAAAACTTAAAAAATAACGGTAAAAAGTTAATTTCTGAGTTAATTTGTATTGAACCAGTTATGTCAGATTTCAGCAAGCCTTTTTAACTAAACAACTAATTTTTACTATACACCGGTTAAAATGTGCAAGGCCCTTGGCAATTACAGAAAATTCATTGGACTATTATAGCGTCATCCGTTTTTAATGATATCACGCTACTAGAACAAAATCATTGCGTAGTTTAATCTATTTTTAACGAATCGGTACATACATACGGATTGAATGGATTCGGTACATATGTACGCTTCCTAAAACCCGGCATAACTGGTTAAATACAAATTAGATGTAAGATTCGGTTCAGACCCGTCATAGTCAAGTTGATAGGAGAGTTAGCCCACGCAATACAGTCTCCAAGTATTTGACTTCTTGTGTCATAGGCCATTATAAATGAAAAGTCAACAACATCGGCTAATGCTTTGTAATCATAGCATCGTCTATCAATGCAATCTGGAGACCATGCAAAGTCTATCGTTACCTAATATGACATGTAACTGCATATATATTATATTATCTCATTGTAGAAATATTTATCAGCAATCTTCATCTTTATTCACAATTTCCGAAACAATAATTATATCAACTCATCTTTAAGATTCAGTCAAATAAATGAGCCAATGTCCACATGATTAAAAAAGAGTTAAAACTCTTAAACTATTAAAAAATTAATACTCTTATCAATTATAAAATTAACATTTATACCTAAGGCTTTTAACTATTAATTTAAATTATAAACTGTACTGATATTAGTTTTAAATAAAAGCATTCATTGAAGACCTGAAAAGATGGCATAACAGCTTTAAATTTTGATACTAGTTTAGTAACAAGCAAAGTGAGTCCACTGCGAGTTTCATTCATTCCAATTGGTATGTCACTTTCAAAATCAACATTGATACCATCTAGATTACGACTTTGAGCATAACTAATCTGTTTCGTAATCCAATCATCTATTTCAGTCACATTCAGTAGGATACTGGTGGCAAAGTTACCTAGTAAAAAACATAAGAAAGATGCTTATTAATCTAGTACAAAACAATACAGTCAAAATTGAACAGACTGTAGAATATAAATATTGTATATAAATAAAAAAATTACAAATTGAAGTACATAGTACGATAGTATAACTAACCAATAAAGCTAACTTTAACATTCTTTGAATGAGCATAATTGACAAGATCATCATCGTGATAACCGCATTCGACCAATGTTGTAATCTTGCTCCAATCGTATAACTTGTAGTTTGCGTTTGTCGTTGAAAAGACAAACACCTTAAATTAAGACAACGATCAGTTATCATATACACAAAGTAAACTATAACGTCAGTTATACTCCAATTTGTTTTGTGAATATATAAAAGTAATGATAATGCTGAAGATATACTTCTTCTCTGATGGCTCCATTCATCCGGACTTGTCCTGAATTGTCTCCACGGATCAAATCAATGCATAGTACAAAAGACAGAACAAGCTTTATCAATTTGAAATACATTTTTCATAAATGCAGTAGAAGTTGATCAGAAAGTTGCAATATTTATAAACATCACATCAGCACCGCCCATTCAATAAGAGAGTCGTTCTAAAGCATTTACTTTCATAGCTTTTAAATACTTAAATATCTAGACTCTATTCTAGAGTAATAAAAAATTGTATATTGCTCCTCCGTAAAAGCTTACAAAACTATCAAAATGATCAGATTTAGCTTTTTCATTCTTAATTGCCTTCAATTAATTTACAAATGAACAAAATGCAATTGCTTTAATTAGTTAGCTAACAGTCTTTAGTTATGATTATATAATGTGATTAAGTAGAAAATTTTAACGTCTGCCAATATTTTTGATTGAAATTCATCACTGAATTGTTTTGAATTTCCGATTGACTTGTATTATTTCTGCGCTATTTCTTTGTGTTACTATACTTTTAAGAACAATAATTAATTATTTTGCAGAAGCGAACAGAAATTGACATAAATTTGCTCTCTGAAACGCTGCTACCACGAAAACTAGCTTTAAACTCCGCTCCGAGCACTATTCATTCCGTGAATGAATGCTAAACTGAATGCAAACTTGAATAGTTTGCCGAATTCTACTGGATAAAACATTTTACGATCGATTTGCTTCAAATAAAACTTGTGTTATGGTTTTATTTATTTTTTTTACGTGAAAGAATAATTTATTATTAATAATATATTTTTTAAATAAATATATGAATATATATTATTTAATATATGGTAATTGGTAATTTTTAACGATACAACTTCAGTGTATACTATCAGCGTAAGTAATCTAATATTATTATTAAAGTATATATACTATATATATACTATATAACTATATAACTAACACGTATATAATTTATTTATTTAATTATATAATTAACACAGTAGTAATAAGTTTGAGTATATTTGTTTTTACATTTACATTTGATTTAATATTATTGGTTATTTTGTTAATATCTTCTGTATTAAGTTATGTGATATATATTATAAAATTAATAGATAATATTTGTAAACATTTATTTATATTTGTCATTCTCACGGTGATAGGTAAACAACAAGTTTACAGTCAAATCGAAATATTTTAGATTTATTTAATGCTACTCACATTATTTTAACATTGTAAATTCATATTAAATGTTAAACAGCTACTGATCGGTTAATTTTAAAAGTTACCAATTGCGGTTAAATAGAATAAAGCTTTAATTTTCCATATAATCATTGTTTAATACACACAATCATGGAATATACAAAACAAAGTTTGTTAAAGTAAGCAGTCATCTGTGCGTATTGTGTATTGTTGACAGTACCCCAACAAAACAGTACCAAATACATTAACTCGACAAAGTGGCTGAGTCAATGCATTTAATAACCATAGCCCTAATAAACCCAAGTTTCAACCCTATCCCTAGCACTAACCCTAAACTCAATCTTACCCCTAACGCGAATCTGAATCCCAGCCCTATTCCTAAGAATTAAAAGTCGGGGCCGATTTCCTGGGGCCATTTAGATGGATCACTATTGTTGACTGTTTAGTTTAAAACTTTATAATTTATTTTATATAATTATTTAAGTAACTCTTTTGCTATTACTGATTGATATGGATGTACTCTCTCACGCTCTTAGTTAACAACTTAATTAATTCAATTAAGTAATTATATAAATTGCTGTGTATAGAAATTTTGTATTCTAATATATTTAAGTACAGGGTTTTGAACTTGTTACCAGTTATTTATTATAAAATTCTAGTATACTTTTTGATCAAATAATTTTTATTGAAAGATAGCAACATCCAATTTTTGTTATTCTCACATATTTAGATACTGTAAACATGCTTTGAGACACACTGTATATACATTTTTGGAGACACGCTACTACTAGTGTATACTATGTCTATTGATATCTTTTCATTCATTTAAACATGACCAAAGTTTTCAATTACTTTTCAGCTGTTACTAAACATTAATACAATGATCAGCTATTTACTAAACACATCTGATGGAAATATTTCAATGTCTATTTTCTTTAATTAACAACAAGTACAATTAAATGAATAAATAATCTGCACTGTTATATGCCGGTTGATTTTTTATATTTGTTTGCAAAAGAGATATATATAGAGTAACAGCTGCGGTTTTAAATACATACAATTTATTTTATTGATTTTTGACTATTAGGTTTACAATGCTTAGGCTTTAAACATTCATTTTGAATCCTTACAAACAAATATTAAGGAATACAGTTTAAAAATGTATAGTTAAAATTCAAAATAGCGAAAATTTATTTAAATACATGAAGTAAGCGTTTCTTCCTTCATGTATTTCAACAAAAGGATTAAATGTACTTCTTAGATGTTGCTAGACTAACAAAATTATTGTCTAAATGAATAAATTACATTTATTATGATCATCTGGGCTAAATACATCGGTTCCTTAAATCTAAGAGATTATGTTTTATTAAACTCTTTGGGTATATTTTAATATCTATCTACATTGCTGTATTTTTGGGTTAAATACAGTTTGTTATCTAATCTTTTAATCTTTGTTTTAAAAACTCTGCACATCCTGAAATGTTTTATATAATAAGGCCAATGTTCTATGAATACAACAAAGAACTTGTTTTTTTAGTTTGCTAATAGTGGATTAATTTATCATTAGCCTAGTATTGTATATATTGTTATAAATTATCAGACTATACAAGTTACACTTCTAAGATGGTATTGTTTATATTATTAACCTATCATTGATGTTTGGGCATCATTGATGTTTGGGCGTGTATAGGTATGTATATAATAAGCTGAGAGTATTTAATTTCGTTTAGATTTTTAAACTCAGAGACTTAAATTGGTTGATTCATTATTTCAAAAAATTAGAAATTGTTAATAGTTCAATACAGAGTTAAAGTGATTATTCTGGGTATCTTGTACTTGAAAATATCTAAACAAGGTATGTTGATTATATTGCTAAGTGATTTGTGTTTATAAACTTAATAACAATAATAGTTTTAAGTAGGTAACTATTTTAGTGTAATCTATCTTTGATCTGATTCTCAGTAGTTTAGATTATTCACATAGCCAGTTAAGTGAAATATTTTCTAAATGTTACTGCTTGAAGTTATATACTGTAAATATTGTGTAGATTTTCAGTTCTATTGGAGTGTATATTTCTTTGTAACATAAAGTTTTAGATCTGATATCATTTCATTCATAGTGCTTTAATTTTATCATTTTGCAGAATTAGCAAGTATTTAAAAATATTTCTAAGTCATTTATAATTATCCTGTATGTATATGATCTTGAATACTGAAATGATGCGATTTGAAGTGCGGTTCTTCAAAATGGTCCCAATAAATCGATCTCGACTATTATTTCTTAGGGTTAGGATTTTGGTTATTGCTAAAATCCTAAAGTTAATTTTCTACTAGTATTTCAGTTAATTAGGATTAGGGTTATTATTTTATTATAAATAAGACATTAAATTGTATATTTCGATATTATTGATCCTGTGTAAATTGTTTAATTTCTATCTTATAGTTTTCCTTCACACAAACTATGACACTCCTCTTATGAATTATAGATCATGCTCTAACACTTGATGTGTAATTTTCATAAAACATTCTGTAGGTCACACAGTTAATATATTCTCTACTAGTTTTGCATTTATAATACAAGACTAATGTTACACAAACTATAGATCTGGATCTAGTTTAATCTGTTTGAATGTTCTCGTTGAAGGCTGTTAAGAGATATACAGCGAATAAGTTTAAATTAGTATGAGCTGATTACAGATCTATGATACAGATCTACGGGTTTATAGAATTCTATTAGTCAATTGGAAATATTTATATATGCTATTGTTGGCAACATTATTTTTAAAGTTTTCTTTCATTTTTTTCGCTGTCAACATTTTATACCATAATAAGTTTAAACTAAGTGCAAAAGTTAATTTTGATTAACGATATGTATGGGTGAGTAAATAATGTTCATCAATATACTATATATGGATAATTCATGTTAAATATTCCTTTTTTATATTTGGTTGACTTTGATATGAGAACTATTTCGTAAACTATGCAAATATTGAACACAGTGATGTTTTATTTGTTGTTGGATGACACTATACTGTTAATGTCTGTAATTGCTTTGAATTATAGCAGAAAGTTTTTTTGGGTGTGTGTGGGTTACTTGAACTGACTTGTTAAATATTTATAACACAGTGAATGATATATAATGGCACATGGTACTTTATATTGTATGGAATCTGTAGAATATAAATCTTTATGAACCTTATAACTTATCACTATTATAAAAATTATATTTTTTTACCAATGTGTCGTGAATCTGCATATATTGATAATTTTACTAACCGCTTCATAAACTTCATTTACTAACCTCATTAAATACTTTTTTTATAGGCAACAAAATATATGAATATTATTTGGGTTTTTATGTATATTTTATTAATTATTGAGACTGATTTCAGTTACCTTCACCTTAATACTAAGTTAACTTTGTCCCAAATTAAAAAATAAATTAAAATTTTCAATGTTTATTTACATTTGTCTTGTTTGAGTATTAGTTGTTTAATTATAATTGATAATTAAACTTACTTGTAATTATGTAATTAAGTTTAATTTATCTTTTATTGTTTTTACAGAAATTGTTTGATGGTTTTATCGTGATGAATCGAGTATAATATCAACTTTTTAATCTCTTACAATGTCAGTCTCAGTCGAGGCAGGCATGCCCGTTATGCATACAGTCAGTCTGAGCCTCGCGCGTATGTTGGCTCTAAATGCCGTCGTGTGTGGTCTAGAGTTTTGTGCCAGCGCGGCATTCTGTTACATTCCCCCGCTTCTCCTCAAAGCCGGCATAGCTGAACAGAACATGACCCTAGTTTTAGCCATAGGACCCGCTCTTGGTCTTTTTCTTGTCCCTATGATTGGTCGAGCGAGCGATCGATGTCAAAGTCGCATGGGTCGAAGACGACCCTACATCCTGGCCCTAAGTATCGCTCTTATCGCTTCACTTTTCATTCTTTCATTCGGTGATTCCATCGGGGTGTCAATATTTGGCACGGGTAGTGTCGGTCATTTTGTCTCAGTGGCGTTACTTGTCATAGGAGCCGTTATCTTAGACTTTGCGTGTCAGACTTGCCTGACACCTTGTGAAGCGTTAATCTCTGACGCGTCACATGCCACGGGTCAACATGATCGTTGCTTCACTGTTTACTCTCTCGCAATCAGCGTGGGCGGTTGTGTAGGGTATCTCATAACGGCGCTCGACTGGCGTGGTAGTTCAGTAGGCGAATATTTCGGCAGTCAAGAACGTTCCGTTTTCATGCTTCTCGCTATGCTCTACCTCATCAGCTTACTAACGACATTCGGTTCTATTCATGAAGTACCCATTACCGCTCTCGATAGTCCCCCTGGTAGCGCCACTGACATCGCTCTCACTCAGTCTCCAGACCCGGGATACGTAAGTGACGACGTGGCGTCATCCGATGATTCCATTTATCACCCGATGGAAAAAACGGACGGAATGAGTCCACGAAAACGACATCGTTCCGTTACCGAGAAATCGTCTCTCTGTGACGGCGCGTATCTTCGCGTGTCTTTCATCACCGGGTTTCTAGACTACATATCGCGGCTGCAATTCATCGCAGCTGCGCGCATTTACTCGTCACTTCCGGAAGTTTTACGTTCTCTTCTCGGTGTCCCGCTGGTTCTACGAAGGCTCGCCGTCGCAAACTTCTGTAGCTGGACCGCCGTGATGGGTTTTAATCTTTTCTACACGGACTACGTCGGGCAAGCGGTGTACGGTGGCAACCCTCACGCGGAAGTTGATTCGGAAGCGAGAGAGTTATACGATAGCGGCGTTAGAGCGGGTAGTTGGGGACTTCTTTTTCACTGCGTGTCATCAGCGGCTTACGCGCCAGCTATCGAGTATTTAGTGTCGCGATACGGACTGAAGATGAGCTACTTTGCAGGGATGCTATCGTTTAGTTTTGCTATGGTGCTGATGTTATTTGCGAGTGATATATATGTCGTTAATCTGCTGGCTACTTGTACGGGGTTTGCGTACGCTACAATGACGACGATTCCGTTTATGCTAGTGACAGCGTATCATAGCGGGAAAGAGGTAGGATTGGTGATAGTGTGGTTTATTTCTACATCAATTAATTTTTCGATTTATTTGTTTGATATCAGGTGTTAAAATTGTGTTTTTCTTTTTTCTATTGCGCAGGTTATATCTTGTTGTTATTATTTTATGTTGGCTGTGTAGGTAAGTATGTAAGAATTGCTTTTGGTGTGTGATACATTTGGTTTATTGACTTATTAAACTAGTGTGGGATTATTGTAATTTTAATTATAATAATTAGAATATAGTAGCCAAAATAAAATATACTTGTATTTATTATCTTGCATAACTCTTTTGATTGAATTTCATCAATGTATACGTTTTAACTGTATTTTATATATTTATATACTAAAACGAATTAAAAAAAATTTGTTTTTAAATTTTATATAGCTCTACTTCTACGACACAATCGTGGGCACTAATTTACCGTCGCGTGGTTTTGGTACGGACCTGGCTACGCTAGACAGCGCCTACTTCTTGTCACAAGTCATCCTCACAGTCTGCACCGGGTCAATAGTTCACTTTACTGGCACAGTGCGAGCATACATTGTTTGCGCGGGAGTCATGGGATGCGTGGCGTGCGTATGCGTGCAGCGAATTGTGTGCGATAAGAATCACATGCAGGCGATTATTAGAAAGGGAAGCTTCTGATTTATATTCTAATTTTGTTTATTTCAGTTTAGTTTTTAAAGATGTAGTTGCTGATGCTGTTTGTGGTATCTTATATGTATGTGTTACTGCTTGATATTGAAACTGGACTGAGATAAATTACGAACAGTTAGGACTGGTATAGAATTTCTGATTGGGATGAATTTCTGATTGTTTTGTGAGAGGAAACTTTTAGGTTAATGCGTTTTCTGCTTTGGAAAATTACTAACAGGGTGATGCAAATAAATATTTTTTTAATAAAAGCTACAATTCAAGTGAAACTTTTAAAATGAACATATCACAAGTTCTTATTTTACTCAAAATATAGGGTATATAACAGTTGACCTTTTTAATAGTTAAATAGTTGTTCATGGAAAGATTGTGCTGTAAGTTTTATATTGTTAATTTGGCGAAATGGTATAATCGATTATTTTATTTCACAAGTAGAGTTTATGTTTTATGGTTGCAACATTTAGGCGTAGTCTTGTTAGAAAATTATGATGATCGTATTGTTAATAATTTGATAGCAGTTTTGTAACAGTGGTGAAATCCGTTTGTTTTTACTTAAATCAGTTTGATATTTTCTCATGGCTCAGGGTTGAAAGATGTAATTTACATTGAATTGAAATAATTGGCTTATGATAGGTATGTTATGCGTAATACCTCATAATAAGAACGACTGAAATAGTTGCAAGTTTTTGTGTGGACATCTGGTATTTGTGAGTATGTTAGGAATTAATTGAAATTGATTTATTTTGTGTTTTGAGAATAGAATCAATACACTAGTTTAAGATATTTTGTAATGAAATTATCTGGGAAATTTATTTTCATTTATACAGTTCAAATTATAAAGTTGATATCTAATCAGTGGTAAAGATATTGTATATATGCTATTATGCCTGCATAATTTAGTCATTATAGTGTGAATGTTTCAATTTGTGACTAATTTCCATATTATCTTGAATTTACTGTAATATTTGATATGTTTGTTTGATCTGAGCTGATTGCAATGCAATGTGCATTTTTTTTTGAAAATGTACATAACTTTTTAAAACATTGAATTTAGATATATACTGCTACATTTTAGAGTTTTTCATACTCATTATCAGAATTATTTTCATACAATATTTTCACTTGCTGTATAATTAGCAGTAGGATTTAATTTGTTTATATTAATGTCTTAAATAAATTCTATTTTTCTTTGTAACGACATTCTGTTAATGTTTAATCTAAGATTGTATTTTTATGAAGAATTTTATCTCTTTTTGATCAAGTGCAAATTTGTCTAATTTTTGCAAACTCTATTTACCAAGTTATAAGTCATTGTATTTCATTATTTTATATGTTCTTAGCTTCTTGTACAATATCTTTTCATGTTGATAAATTAAAGTGTGACTTTAATTTCACTCTAAAAAGTATAGTTCTAATATGAAATTAAATATTTTTAATAAGATGAATCCTTCAATTTAAATAATCTGATGAGTAGTTAAATAATATGTTTGTAAACTTTCTGACTGATGGCTTTTTAGTGATGTTTATAAAACATCATTATAAAGTTCTTTATCATATCAATATAGGGTATTGATTTTAATTTACTGTTTTAGGTGCATTGTCATTGATTTTATTTCGTGTTGTTATTTATAGTAACTGAATGATTGCAGCTGATATGATTGCAAAATGTTCATATTGACATGAAGCAATCTATTCTGAATACTTTCTGCTGCTTTTGAAATCTGAGCTAATTTCTTTTTTGGTCATTTGCAAATTAAAAATAAAATTAACTAACCTCACTGTGTTCCTGTTAATAGTATACTTGAACAGAATTTTTATGTAGTTTAAGAATTAGTATATTTTATGATATAGTTGACTGCGTAGTTTTTTCTTCTTGATACATTTTACGCATAGGCCTTGTGTATTTTGTATATTATATTCCGCATTCATTTTTGATTTTTTAAAAACGTCTTTGATATTTATTTCGTAAATATTTTGTAAATATCTTATTTTGTTTGCGTATAGGCTAACTTTGTTACACTTAGAGTAAATGATATTTCTGTTGATATACTTTCTATTGTGACACTGTGATATTTTGTGTTATATACTGTGTCTTTAGATTTGTGTTTAGAATAATGATACATTTGTTATTTTATAATTGTTGATTGTAATTTCTCTTTTAGACATAAATGCTGTATTCATCTGCAACACAGTGGTTACTTATGTGTAGTTTTGTTTATTAAATATATATCTTACATTTTAGTTATAAATATTTGTACATTATTTTAGATTAATTTAATTTGTATTATATCGTAGCTATAGTTGTCTAGACATTGTCAAAATTAGATTTTTTATTGATTTTTTGATTAAATTGATATTTTGTACCATGTGAAAAAATACTGATATTTCTGATTTAAATTTTCAATGTGATCCAGTCTTCCATTGGATAAGTTTAATTTATCTACAATGTATTATGATTGTGCTATCATAGATTTCACTTTTTTGTTACTTGAAATCTATCTTATTATCTATCTTCTATGTTATTTATAGTAAATCTAATTTTAAACAATAAATTATATTCTGCTACTGACATTGCTGTCTCTTTTCCATAATTTAAAAAATCGTGACTTTAGTAGCTATTCTGATTATAGTTTTTAGTTATTTTGACCATTTAACCAGCGAATTTGGACGTCTTAATACCCTTAGGCATACAACTGCTTTCTATAATGTTCGTTCACGGCATTATATGCAATTTGTATCGAGAAAAGTAAATTTTTATTGCTCCCGAATGACTATGATGATATGCAGAACACTGAAAACAGATAAATTTACACCGAGGCAATTTGATTTAGTCTAAACTCTAATAATGTTATAGATTCTATGTTATGCATCCACAAGAAAAACCGGGCATAACAATAAATATAGGCCTAAAGCATTAAAATCAAAGCATATTTTTCAATTAAGCCTAATAATCTGAAATTATTACCGCTACTAAAACACTACATATTCCCTGATTCAAATTGATTCACAAATTTAAATTGAGTTCACATGTAGGCTTGTTTAATGTGTGAATTAATTCCATTTAAATATTTTTGATTGAATTAGGCCTACTGACTGGTCTACTTGACAAGTCAGTAGGCTCTACTTGAGTCTACGCGATTCACATACTGGGTTTAGTGGTCCCAGCATTAGTAACACTATTCCTACATATAATTCTATAATTACAAACAGAAATACCCAAATTTGAAACATTTAATCAGTATTATAAAGTTTCATTTATTTAAAATAAGCCGTTGATGCTTCAGGTATACATAATGCACAATTCATTCGATTTTTGTAATTTTTCTGTTATCAACCCCTCTTCCCTCCAAATTTTTGCTGTAAATACACCACTGATCGAAACAAAACATATTTTTAGTGCCTGTGTACAATAAGGTTATGAATCGCACATTTCTGTCTCTTGGTTAATCGATACCAGACCATGTACAGTAGGATATTGCATCCGGTCTATTTAAACTAAAAGCATCCATGTTTTGCTTCTTCCTGTTCTTTGATTTTATAACCAATGAAACGAAGTAAATGCGCCATAAAATATGGATTAGACTTTATTAGTATTTGCATATTAAAATTTGAGATCAGTAATCCTACTTCTGCTGTTTCTAAAATTATCATGTCTGATGTTTGCAGATGAATTTAAACTACTGGGACATATAATGTATACAAATGATATATTGTATATAGATGAATTTGCTTATACTTTCGTGATGTAAATATAGTACAATGCATATCAAATATACATATGCATGCGTCAGAAATGTAAACTGACATATGCAAAACTTAAGCTTAAAATTCCATTTAGTCACTTTAACAGTTTATACCGTTTACGTTGAATAATTAGGTAAATTAAACCATGTCATGAAATACGTTTACATCTATGAATGAGTTAAATTAAAATTTTGTTAAGTTTAAACAATATAACAAGATAGCCAAGGCCTTATTTTGCCTAGTCAATTTACAGTAGAATTAGAATCTGTTCTGACAACTCATTATATAAGCTTAATACCTACTGTAAGAAGAAATTGGAATAAAAAAAACGAGATCGCGTATAATTATATAAGCAACATTTAAAAAGAAAAATACTTTTCCACAAAATTTTGAGAATATTCTTTGAATCTTGATGAAATTTAAAAAATGAAAGAAACGTTCCAAATAAGAAATGATCTGAACACCGAGTTTAAAATCACCGGACTCTTATTTTTAAACCAGTTTTGCTTTCTTTTCTTACAGCCATATCCAAATCCCAACAATCCAAATTATCAGTAGCTGGATTCTCTTCAGTTGCATCGCAATAATCAACATTTCGCTCTTTATAATTATCCACTCTCTCATATTGAGAAAGTTTTCTCAACGGAACCGAATCTTTACATGAAACATCTTTTTTATCAGTTATCAATCTCGGTGAATCCCTTCTGTTGAGCAATATTGCCCTTCGTCCGCCAGCAGCTCCATACAGAACCGGCGAGCGTTTATCCTCGCTGTGTAATGATCCGCCGAATTTTCCACCCGGTGACATTCCACCGTTGTACAAAAACGTTCTATTTCTACGTTCGGACTCTCGTACCTTTAATGGGCAGCAGACTTCTGTAAGGCCACGCTTCATCTGGATGTTAAAACATCCGTAAAGGATTGGATTCAGAGCGCTGTTGAGTAGAGCTAAAGATTCTACGAGAGCATTGACTGATTCCGGAGGCTTGACTCTGTATTCAGACCAGATGTGAATGAGATGAACGACAAAGTAGGGAGTCCAGCAGGCTATAAAGCTACAGATGATGCTCAGAGTCATCTTAATGGTCTTGATCTTAGCTCGCATCAGGTAACTAGAGTCTCTGACCGTACGACGTAGCGAGCCGCATCTATCGTCGTTATGACGACTGGCTGTGACGTCATGACATTGCGTGATTTCGCGGCCCTGGCGCCAGACGACGCGAACGACGTTGATGTAGCAGTAGCAGATAATAATGGCCGGTATGACGAGAATGTACGACGTCATGAAAGTAAAGTAAAGTTTGCGTTGCCACCAGGCTGTGTAGCCGATACTTTTGCAATTGTACTTGATCTAAAAAATGAGTAATATTAATAGTAAAATAATACATTCGACGGGTCCGCGACTATTCAGTCCCGTCGATTCAGTCCCCGCCCAATTCAGTCCTAGCCGATTCAGTACGAGCCGATTCAGTCTCAAGATTTAATTGTCTATTGAAATGACGTAATATTTGATGATCTCGCACAATTGCGTGATGCTATACTTCTCAAAATAAAAAATCTAAAAAAATGATAATTTTTAAAAACATTTTATGCAGTGTCAACTATCAAAACAAAAAATGAATACTTTATGACACTAAAAGAAAATAGTTATAAGTGTTTGTTTTATGCCCGTTTTCTTATTGGTGATTGCTTTTTTCATTTTATACTATGTGTTAAAGTTTATTGCTGATTTATGTCTATAACTAGCTTATGTTTAACTCAAATAAACTATTGTTCTATT
>JAQIXG010000180.1:0-40660 GCA_034700105.1 Oconnorella tubifera
TAGGAGGGGGGTGGATTGTGGTGTGGGGGGGAGGAGGCTGTTTAATAATGACGCAAGGTCGGTTAATATTAATTTTTGTTTTTTGCAGAATTTTTTTAATTATAAATTTGATTTTTATTTTCAAGAATGAAAAAAATGAATGCCTGTCTGAACCTTTTGCACTGATGTGACTTACTTGACTTTTCTTACAAGTTATATAATGAAATTATTGTATAAATAGCGTTTTTTCGGGATGATGTGACATTAATCTCCAAACGAAAGAACATTAGTTTAATTTTTATTGCTATAACATCATCTTTTGATCACAAACACAACATAATTATCATTATCTAAAACACAACATAATTATCATTAACACTAATTATTAATTATAATTAATTACTATAAATGATTTTAAGATAATTTTAAAAATGTAAACAAAATCTCGTGACAGATTAAGCGACGAAATGTCGCGCGTCGCTTCAGAACCCATCCGCGTTCCCTCCCCCACATGTCACGACCTTCACCAAACAAAGGTCACGGATCATAGAGGTCAACAACCAAGGTCAAACCAAGGTCAAACCAAGGTTAATAAGTACGATAACCGAGACTCGTACTTGGATGATTATTCCGTACCGCAGAGCGATTCCTCCGTTGACTCCGGAATATCCATCCAATCCTCTGCGGCTCCGGATTCCATATACGATATTCCGCCAAACGGAAATAATCCGGTAAATTCCCAGGAGGGAAATTACGATATCCCGAAAATTGAGATTTTATCTAAAAATAAATCACTCGAGATCGACGGATCGACGAATCGATTAGACGTAAGGGGGGATGTTTTTCCTAGTCAAAAAATTGAGGGGGTGGTAAGACCCCCCCATGTGGGGAAAGCGGCCCCCCCTAGCGTTAAACCGAAACCGAAGATATCTCAAGATGTTATAGAAAAACAGATTTATAAGGGAAGACCTTTGCCTGCTCCACCTGTAAATGGTTGTGCCATTTTGGGAGAAAATGGGGGGGTAGGGGTTAAATTGGCGGGGGGTGGGTTTGGAAATAAAAATAATGTGGCGGGATCGAAAGCGGATATTAATGTTATCGTTTCTGATTCTGCGTCAGAATGGAATGACGATTGCGATTACGTAACGATAACGAACGATGTCGAGAGAGAGATGAAGAGAAAGGAAGAAGAGGCGTTGATTGGGGGGGTGATGGGTAGAGTGGGGAGGGGTGGGGAGGATGGGGGGAGTAGAAACGGTGAACGGGATGGTGGGTAGATATATTTGTTTGTTGTTTTATTATAAGGTAGAGCTTGAATCAATTTTTATTCTCAATCGGGAATCTTTTTGTCCTGATGTGACAATGAAAAACAGATTTTATTTGTTCTCAAATCGAAGATAAAACGATTTTTTAATTCAAAAATAAAATATTCTTTTAATCAAGAAAAAACGATCTTGTATTTTAATCTTATTCCCAGGTCTCAGTCAGCGTTTCAAACAACGGCTGGAAGCCGTTCAGCGTTCAATCAACCCTTCCACCGTCAACTCATTCACCGTCGAACCCGTCGTTGAATTCTACGCGGCTCAAGCCGAATCAATCCTAGCCGAAGTTCGTGCGGCTGCAGCTGTCTTCTTCAACACCGACGACCCTGAGCCTGGGTCATTTGCTTTAAAAGGTCGCGGGGTTATTCTCGCAGCGCATAAATTAGTCTACATCAGCGACGCTATGATTAGGGTTAGGAACGACGACGAAATTGCGTCGGCCGCGAATACATTATGCGAAACGCTGAAAAGCGCGGTTGTAGAGACAAGAAGTGCTGCGCTTTTACATCCGGATGCGTCTGCAAGGATGCGGGCGGAGGTATGCGTGATGAGTGCAGTTGCTGAATGCGCTGAATTGACGGATGTGATTTATTCGAGCGCTTTGTTGGCTTGATTGTGTCTCAGTGGGGTGTGGGATGACTGGGATAGAGATTTTTGATCTAGGATGCAGTGTTTGACAATGTTTGGTGTAGTGACATTTGATCTAAGGACATTTGGTCTAATGACATTTGGTATAATGACATTTGGTTTAATGTCATTTGGTCTATTAACATTAGGTCTATCGACATTTTGTACTCTTCTGGTCTGCTACACTGAAGTCTACCAATGTTTGCTCTACTGGCATTTGGTACTTTTTAGTTTATGACACTTTTTTTACTAACATTTGGTCTGCCGACATTTGATCTACTGTAACCCTTACCATAGTCCTAACACTAACCCTAACCTTACCTTAATCCTAAACCTATTGGTAAATCTAGCGCTAACAATAATTTTGCAGTAGACCAAATGTTGATAGACCAAATATTGGTAGACCAAATGTCAGTTGATGTAGTGTCATAGATCAAAAGTCTGTAGACAAACTATTGTGACAGCTTAATGTTTGCTTTCAATGGTTAAAGTTTGCTTAAAGTCTCTTTTAACATTGCGTCTTTAATGATTATAGATTCTGTTAATTTGATTATCTGAGATTTTTCTTATTTGTTTGATATTGTCTTTATTGATACGGATGTTAATATTCTAGATTATATAGATTTGAATCTATTTTATATCTATATCAAAACTATCAAATAATAATACAGAGCTTACAAGAATTGTTAGATAAGTGGTTGGCTCGCTCAAAATTGAGAGATTTTACATCAAAATTGATTAAAAATGTATTCGATTTGCTATTTTTGTGGAAATTGAATGTTAATTTAAATTGTAAAATGTATATTATTTTACGCTCAAGATTGATTTCTTGTTTTCTCTCTTTTAACAACAATTATATTTACTCTTTGTATGTATAAAGATTTTATAGGCTCGTTGGGCTTACATCGAATAAAGAGTTAGACAAATATGTGATTAGTTTCTGATCTTAGATATGTTTTGCAAGATTTAGTAATCCTAGCCAATAGCAATCTTTGTCTTTTGTTGTTTTTAACGCGTTGCGAGTTTTTTAATCTCGAATTTATTTGACAGATTTTTTAAAATATGATTAATTAAAGATTTTAATTATGCATTTATTCGTGTGAATTATCACTGTCTTGTAGTTAGTGAGGATTACCTGTATATATTGAAATAGTTTGTTATAGTGCACGCGTCATTTGTGTGTAATTTAATCAATATTCGTTTAGTTAGTTAATATGGATTACTTTTGTGAGATTTTAAGCATATTTAAATTATATGTTCTTAAATCGGTGTTATTTTATGTTTTGGAATTTTTTGTGTAAATCAATGTTTTCTGTTAGAAATTTTTGTCCTGTGTTAAATGTTTAATCTCTCTTTAAGTTGTATTTTTCATATTTTTATGTGCTTTTTTGTGAAGTTTAGGATCAGTAGAATGATAAAGTTTTTCTATTGTAATTTATTTTATAGAACTGGTAGAATTGCGTTAATTGTGTCAGTATATTTAAATTTATTTTGAATATAATCTCAATTTGCGAATTAATTACATCTATACACTCAATTTAATTGTAATCAATAAAATCAGGGTTGTTTTTTCCATTTAATGTATTCGGGTCCGTTTTGTCAGCTTAATGTATTCGGGGCGGTTTTGTTGGGTTAATGTATTTGGGGCCGTTGTGTTGGGGTACCAATTCTACAGTTAGAATCTGTATTAATAATAAGTGATATTATTAATGCGTTATTTTGATGTCTATTTCTACTGCTGCAGATCTAATCCACATAATTTTTATTTGAAATAGTTCAAATATAAATGCAAAGACGAGTAATGATTGTTTCATTTCTTTGTTAGCTGTTCTTGAGAATTTTGCAGGCAGCTTATACTGAGACATTGTAATATTTTAACATTTTCCAACTCATTATATATACCGATGCATTTAAAGTAGTTCATGATTTCCTGTAATCGTATTCTTGTCTTTGATCTTGTTTTATATGTGGATAGTTAGTCGCTTTATAGTTTAGAGCGTAGAATAAACATTTAACGTGTTTTATATATTATTTATTATAATTATATAATATATATTTATAATATATATTTAAGATCTAATGATATATAGAGCTTAGGTATAGAAAAGTATGACTGATAATTATCATATCATCTTCATATTCCGTATTTTTATTGCAGATAATTGATTTTAATTTTACGGATTATTGTTGATATACTCAATGTCCGAATATGAATATGCCTATCTATATAAATATATTTCATGTGAATCAATCATTAAATGCTGCCAATGAAAATATTCCTGCTAATTAATGACAATTTACTTTACTTATGTGTAACAAACTTGACATTTTAATCAATAGATTTATGATAATTTTCCATGTTGATATCATTTGAGATTATTTATATGTCAATCTGTTCTCATGTGCTAGTGTTTTATATCATAATTCTGCTCAATTTTACCCAATAATATCAATACTGCATATTATTTATCAGTTAATTTTCAGATTCAATTATTTAGCTTGTATATTGTGTTAGAAAACACTTTCTGTTAATAGTATCATGATTTATTTTAGCTCTGTAATTATTGAAAGTTACTATTTTCCAGCTTAGGAATTTACGTTTACGAATAATATATTACATTTAATCAAATATTATAATGTCAATTTAAATTATATCATCTTGTGTATTTTTCAATTAAAAGTCACGCCATTGCTACTACTGTGAGTTGTGTTTAATTTCAAAATAGAGATATTTTCTTATAATTATTAGCCAGATATAAAATAAACAATAATATACAAAATAAATTAAGTTAACCAGACAACAATATATAATCAAACGACAACAAGAATATATAAAACTTAGGCCTATATTTTCAACAAATTATTATTAAAAACCTAAATTCATAACTGACATTTTCTTTTAATCAGTTTGTGTTCTATAGAAGTCCCTTGATTTATGAAGATCCCTTCAAAACTGAAATTTGAATCTACATTAAGACTAATGCTACACGATAATTCATAAAATATGGACAAAGTATTATAATATTATCGTACTGTGTGATTAGTATTCCTGATTCAGTGACTTCGCATCGGATTGTCAAGATTCTGCAAGGAATCTATCGGTCCCTTGGGCTCTTGACAAAGTTGAGTGTTTTTAGTTAGATTGCTGGAGCTTGTATATGTAGGTGGGCCTCAAATTAAATGATTTCACGCTTCATTATAGGACTATTTCAAATGGTCATCACATAAATTTTATTAAAGATTAGTGGATGCAAAAAAGGTGTTTCCTGTGAAATTGAAGTGAATCTACTGAAAAACTATTCGCATGGGACGTCAGAATCCCTGCTAATTCGCTTGCCTGTTCGTAAACTATAAACGTCGTACAGTAATAAAATCACGAAAAGATTCAATTTATTATATGCTTGCCCTGTTAAATTTAAAATGAAATAACGTTATATTGCAATGGATTAACTAGGAGCAGGCTTATCACTGAATAGCCTTATGGCGCTGATGTCACATTAATAACATTATGACATAATTTAAATAATGATAAAGAACACAAAACAATGCATTGTAGGATGAAAGAGCTATATTTGATGCAGCCTTAAATTATTTTATAAAAGAAGTTTTAAATTTTATTTGATAACTCCAAATAATGAAATAAAACAAAGTACACTAACACATTTTCATACAATGTACTATGATTGTAAATAAATGTAAGGGCCACTTAAGAAAATTGATGTTAAATCTTCGAAGTATTTTAGGATCCGTTGCTATTGATCCCAACTAATCTTATTTCACCAACTTATGGCCTCTTAAAATATTAGAACCGATCAATATATTGCACAGGTATTTAGACCACGGTTATACTAAGCTAAATTAGCTTTTATGACAGCAGTTCTCAACCTTTTTCTGAATAGTAAACCACTGGTAAAATGCGACAAGTGGAGAATGGAGACTCCCCAAGTATATTTATATATACACACAATCAGTGGAAACATATAATTTCACAACTAATACTTTTAAATTGATATAACGTGTAGAATATGGTTAATAATATTGGGTCATCAAAGTAACAATATCATGGGTCTTAGAATGATAATGATAATTATTTGAAATAAATAGTTCTAGGACGATTCGTCAAAGGACGATTCGTCAACTGACTGTTCGTCAAGAACTATTCTTATAACGGACGATTGTTATAACCGCTGATCCTAAAACTAACCTTATTTCTAACCCTAACTCTAACCCTAACATTAATCCTAAACCTAAGCCTAACCCTAAACTCCTTGACGAACAGTCCGTTGACGAATCGTCCTTTGACGAAACGTCCGCACATCGAATAAATCATGTGCCTTTTAATGAAACAAAAGATGTTGCAGTCTCTTATCAATTCCCAATCGACTGTAATAGTAAGTAAAAAGATCTCGCCCCACAGGTTGGGAAACTGTAATATATGACTTGATTTCAAAATATGGGCTAATCTGTTATTGGAGATATTTGCTGATAAATAAACGGGACAAAGTAGCATAAAGCTGTTCCTAGAAAGTAATTAAACAGGAATAAAATTAAGCTCAGAATATTATTATATATTGTAACCATCATAATGAAAACAATAGAGACACAAAAAGAATTCTACTAATAATTATTATTAACATTTATTAAAACAAAGTTTAAAAAAAGAATTTTCTTTTCAAATATGATACAGTTCAAGAATCGTTAATTCGGCTAAAGAATCCAATTTTAGCGCATTTTTAAATTTAAATTTACATCCAATCGATCTTATGAAAATCTATATAAAGATAGAGTTGAACTGGATGGACGTAAGCAGAGCCGGATTTAGCTATGGGCCGACTGGGCCGGGGCCCAGGGCAGCAGATGAAAGCAGGGGGCAGCATAAAAAGCAAGGGGGATTTTTTTTAACAGTAGATCAGTGGCGGATCTAACGGTACTCATTTTGGAGTTGGATATATGAAAATGAATATAGGTAACATTTAAGATTTATGAGGATAACCTAAAAAAAGGTCATCACTTAAAACAAGGGGTTGGAAGGTATCGTATCAGGGCATCACAAATTTCATGGCTCAGGGCATCGCAGCACATAAATCCGGCACTGGACGTAAGAGTTATTTAATAAAACCTACGCGATACGTTAGTATTGTAGAATTTTTTCCACTGCGAATCTGTCTGCTTGTGTGTAGGACTTGTGTTTGAATTTAGTCTTAATACATTCAGACCAGTTACAAGTAATGTTTTTAATAGAATATATAATTATAATAGGCTATACGGGTCTATATTATATTTTTATAAGCTTATAATAAATTAATTAACGCGTTTAATTTGCAGTAATAAGAGAGTTTTATTGTGTTGACTGGTATTTTTAACGTTGAAGAAACTAGACTACAGTAAATTACTGAATAATAAATCGCAATTATTTCAACATAAGCAAACACTTGAAGACAAACGACTAGGCTTATATTGAAAATATTGTTGTAAATTTATTTTCAAGTTTTGTTTGTTATTGTTTGATATTGTAATTCTATAGGTCTATATCATATAAGATTTTATAACGAACAGAGCAAACTGTTTTTTAAAATCCGATCATTATAATAGGTCTTAAATAAATATCCAAATAAGATGTATATTTTGATAGCCAATGTATGTTAACAAGTAAATGCTTGTAGATCTTATTATTAAATTATGGCATACAAAGCTATGGCCTTATTAGCAACAGAATCATCAGATTCTATCTACAAAATCTCTCTCACAGAATAATGTAGGATTAAAGAAACTTCACTCTAGATATCCCTTCTATCTTTCTCCCTCTTTCTCTGTCTTTCCTTCTCTAAACAAGACCAACAGCAATGCACGACACTTTCCTCGAGTTTCACTCGATCCACGGTAAAGCGATTACCCTCTCAGAAAACTGCAGCACAGCCACACGTTCCTCAGAATCCATATCCAATGGGATTGTCTTCACCGCCCATCCCATCCCAATAAACCAACGCATTACCATCACGCTCATTTCCACGACGAACTTCTGCGGGGGTCTCCGCATCGGACTGACTGCCATCGACCCTTCATCGAGAGACCTCGATACCCGACCCCTTCCGAGGTACCTTTTACCGGACTTGACAGGGGAGGGGGAGTGTTGGGGTCGGACCCTCGATCATGTAGGACTCGGTGTTGGTAGCTCGATTACGGTGTATTATAACGCGGAGGGTGTGCTGTTTTATTTCGTTGATGGGGAGGCGAAAGGGGTTTTATTAGATAATTTAAATTTGGATTCGGCTTTGTGGCTTGTTGTAGATGTGTATGGGTGTGTTGGTGCAGTAAAACTTGTGAAATCAGGTATAGTATTTTATTCGGTTTTAGTTGTTTATTTTCGGTTGATTTAAGGATGTTGCATTTAAATAAGCCCATCAATTTGCTGCAAGATATTAAAAAATTCTACAAATTGTTTAGAAATTATAATTATTGGGAGCATTAGATTGTTTAGTTCAACATATATTCAAATTGTGTCAAATTGTAACTATTGCAATACTTGTTCAAACTACTAACTTTCTGTATTTATATAAACATTATTACTTTTATTATGTCAAATTAAAATGTTTATTAGATTAAATGACGCTAATTTGCTACTAAATAAAACTATTTTTTGAACTATCTAGTTTTACAAAATTGAATGATATTACAATTGTATACTTATAATTCCACGCACGGACAGTTACTGTACATTCAAATTCGATTCAATTTTATGGAGAAAGTTCGTTACTTTATTAATGACCGCAGAAAGTAGAAACGTTTAGCAGCTGAAATAACTTATATTTTAACCTTTTTTGCTGACTTAGCATAATATTATTTTACCTGTTTATTACGCTTTACATCAGTGTCTACGCTATACTTTAATCCTAATTTAATTCTCACTATGTAAAATATTGATCAGGCCAACTCAGAGTTTTTTTACTGTAATTACATGCAGATCTATGTTTTCTTTGTAATTTCTCTCTCACCGGTGTACAACCATTGATTTATTCTCAAACAGATTGTAAGATTAGATCCGTAGTCTTTATAAATTAATATTATCGACTGACTAAGAGTTTCATTACGTTATAGCAGAAAATAAATGTTGAGAAGAAATCTTTTTAACGGGTATTAAAATAATACGATAAGATGCAGTAGCTCCTGTGTTAATATCATCGTAATTTAATATATGCTTACTACCAGCTTAAAAAGGATGTATGTAATGAGTTCTTTCTCAAATATTCAGACATAAATATTTAACAAATAAATGAAAAATCGAAAATTCTTTTTAATCTTCATAGTAGTAATACAATTGTTTTGTTATTATCTACTACATATACTGTTTAATAATACTTTTGTTTTTGTTATAATGTTTTTGTTTTTGTTATAATGCCGGTTACTAATATTGTTTGTTATAATCTTACTACCTTTTAGTAACTGTTTTAATTAAACAGTAGGCTTACTGAATTTAATTAAATTTTTATCTACAATATGTAGAAAACTATTATTTAGGCATAATATATTAAGAAAATTCGATAAAACATAACGAATGCTGCAATAACTGTTTCAAACCGCTATAAAAATTCGACGTGTATGTGTTTAAAAGCTTTTTGAAACTGTTGCATTTTTATGTTTTTTGAAACTTGCATTTTTATTTTTTCCATTTTGTCACCCCAGATGAAGGTCCCGAAGAGATCCAAACCCAGGGGCCCGCAGCCCTGAGGCTGTACCAGTCAGCCTGCGAGTCAGGGGCACAATGTATCTCCAGATCCAGGCTGATATTTGTTGGAAGGAACCCCGATGCAAAGAAGTGCCTTAAACGTCATTTTACAGAAAAGTATGTGATGAATTAATTAACATATCTTTTTTCTGGCAAAAGTTGAAATGTTTACAGATTTTTTTAAGCAATTACAATTTCATGTAATCAATGGTTTTAACAAGTGTATTGTAATAAACATTCGATTGACAGAAGTTAAAAAAGTAGAAATTAAAGCGTCTAGGGAAACTGTCCAAAAGTTAACAAAAGTTCATATTATTAAGATAATCTTTGTGTAGTTAGCGTCATTGTGAAATCATTGAAATTCTGTATGCTTTCTGTGTTTTGATAATCGTGAATTCTATTGCCCTTAAATTGCTAATTTTTATTGTTCCTAATTACTAACGGGAAATGTATAAGTTCTGAAACAATAAATTATTTAAAATACATGTTACATTATATTGATTGAAGGGTTATTTTTAGAAACAATTCTACTACGTCATCTGGCTTAAGCTATTACGTTACTGATCTGTCAGCGAGCGAATGTTTGAAACCAAAATCAAGAACTGCCTGTACATTAATGACGTCAGAAAACACTATACAAATAACATCTAATAGTAAAGCAGGTCTGATTCTATTTTTGGTTGATTTATAGATGCTCTCTTTATTTTGGTATAAAAATATTTATTTGTGTTGAAAGGCAATGATATAAAGCAGTTATTAATTCATTTAAGTTTTAAATATTACTTTGAATCTAACATGGAAAAGTGGCCAAAATTCTCCAATACTGTATTCAGAATGTATAAGTTGGCGAGAAAAAGAAAAACTTTTACAATTCGCAAGTGTGTATCTGTAGTTTACATTTTTTATAATCTTTACTATGTGTTGAATTGATGTTAAAGAGGAAATATATTTTTAGAGGCAACATTATATTAGTCCTCTAATATAATGTTTTTCTTGTAAAAGATTTACATGAGCCCAACGTAGTCGTATTGTTATAAATTTATAATTATTTTCTAAAGTGAATCTTGTAGCAACTTATAATATTATGAGTTGACAGAAAGTTTTAATGACGATCATGATTAATGATATGCCATTATTAATGATATTAATGCTACGATGATTATTAAGAAACATTGCGTGCTGCCGCTAACAGTAACGCATCCAGGGAGACCAGGAAAGGAATCATAGGCTCCGGTAGAGATTTCTGTGAAATATTTTTGTATAATAGAAAAAATGTAGATTAAACTAACAGTAAAAACCTTGTAATAATAACGCATTATCAAAGCGTTAAATTACAATGTTTTAATAAAGCTTAATAAAAAGTATTTTTACAAAAGTTATGTTACTGTCTACGTTTGTAGTATAAATCTTTATTGCAATGTTTGAAATAAAGATTCATACTAAACGTGGAGAGTGAAATAGTCTATGATGACTAGAATTATCATAAGATCAAATGACTACAAAAATAGTTTTAAAGTATTTAGAAGGAAAAGGCGATAGAATTTATTTGAGTGAAAATACCACATTGAAAAAGATAATTGATAAATATTTATTAGAACAAAAGACAAATTATTATTAAGACAATTCTGCACTCCCTCCCCCGATACTAACATTTTTCAACCGAGTGTAGGCTACTACCGTTCGATATGACTCGGGTATTATACTGCTTATTGACAGTCTATTTTTGTCGCATAATTTACATGTATCTTTATGACAGCATCAAATATCCTAATTGCATTGATTAAATAAAAGCTGTCATGTGCAATATGCACTCTATTCTACTCTAATAATGTAGAATACAGACGATTCAAACATTTTATAGAAATATCACTTTTCCATGTTTTGTTTCATCTCAGTCTGATCGCAACAATTTTCTGACTGTAAATAATTTTCGCAATGGTCTATGCCATTATCATATTTTGTCGAAAATATTTTCATCTTGAGAACATATGCAATAATTAGTAAATTAAACTCTGATTGACTGAAAAGGCAATCAGTCCTTTTAAAAGTTAAATCTGGACCGTATTTGTTTAAAACTATATAAATCCTAAACATGTTTTTGTCAACACAATGAAATGGCCAGGATTTATATATGATGGGGTGGGTCCATACAAACTCGTAATTGTAATTGTAATTGTTAACACAATCGGAATTGATAATCAACACGATAAATGTAAATTTATTTCCTAAACCAAATATATTTTCGAAAAATAACTTCGAGTATATTTTCAGTTAAAAAATTCTCAGTAGCAGTGTTTCATGATTTCAATAAGACTTATCAAAATCTGTTGCTGCACTCTAAGATATATTCAAACTGCATAGGCCTACATACTTACCTCTTTCTTTATACATTTTGTGTGTTTCTGTTTTGTAGTTAATGTTTTTCATTGCAATGACGCGAATTAAATTCACTATACATGCAATTCAAGTATATAAAGTTTATTTTAATGAATTTATAATTAATCACATTTATAAGCTTAAATAAGTTTAAAAGATTTGATGAAATTTATATTGTAACATTTATGTTTTAAACTATCATTTTATTGTCAAGTATATGCGTTTATTGTAAACTGTAGTTTAATTGTAAACTATGTAATTCTGATGAACTAGATTG
Organism: Oconnorella tubifera; assembly: GCA_034700105.1. Lineage (NCBI taxonomy): Eukaryota > Metazoa > Annelida > Clitellata > Enchytraeida > Enchytraeidae > Oconnorella > Oconnorella tubifera. The sequence goes on from JAQIXG010000180.1 coordinate 12,305, forward strand.
CACGTTTTCTGCTGACGAGGATAAGTTACTTGCAGAAGCGACCAACATTTGTCTCGAACTGATCAGTCGTCAAAATTCTGAAAAGACTTCAACAGATGCAGTATGATACTTTTACAATTCTAGCACTTTTATTTATATACCGTAATCGATGCAGATTGTACAATATCATGACAAGATGATTTATATATTTAAAATCGCTTTATATTATTATAATATATTTTGTCACTCTTCTTGTCTTTTTTCTTGTCTTTCTAACTGACGTTCTATTTCTTCTTCTCTTTTTGTTATTCCCTTTGCGTTTTTAGTCTTATTTTTTTTTTTAATAATTTTTTTTGTTCCTTATTTAAACAGTTTGTGTTAATTAATTAATTAAAATATATACAATTATCGTTAATTAATTAATTAAATTAATATATTGAGACGTTTACACTAATAAGCAACAGAAACAAAAAAATCACTTTTCTTGTAGCCAACGATAATTATATATATTTTAATTAACCAATCAAATTCTATACAAGCGAAATAAATAGAAAATCAAATTAAAAGTAAAATATATAAACGACAATAAAGTAATTAGAGTTTAGTAAATTTCAGTTGCATAAAAAGTAAATAATTACTACGTGAATTAATTTACTACTATTACTACATGAACATTATGTTCATTCAATGACATTCGCTTGATCCTTGAATTAGATCAAATATTTTACTGGGTTAAAAATTAACTATGCTCCGCAAGGTTACAAGAATAATACGAGTTTTATAACAAATAACCTCTTCATCGAAAAAGCATAAATATCGATTTTAGATAAATAACAAAGTTGAATAGACGCCTGAAAATGAATTTGAATAGAATGCTCGGCTCTTTATTTGATTTAAGTAGCCTTATTATATTTTCACTTTCAGTGGCCTTTATTGATCAATATTAAATAAACAATGAATAATAATCACCAAAAGCAACGAATCAATAATTTAAATCGAGGGTGGACCAGATTAAGAGCACAAAGTAGAGAGGGTTGTGGGGATAAGGGAAAAGGGGGCAAAACCATGAAAAAAACAAAATTGTATGTATTTTTTGTGATATCATATGCATTTAGTATTCTGAATAAAAGTAATATAAGAATTTTTTGCTTTGCAATGAAAATTACCTTTATATTATCGTTTTAAAATTGTTTGATTCAAAACCAATAAACCTGTTACAGCTAAAAAATTAAAGATATAAAGTACAAATTTCCGTTTAACGTCTGGATTAATTTATTATATTATGCTCTCACGGATGTTGCTCTCAATAAAGCGTCCGAGTAAAGAGTGCAGCAAGCTACTTTCAAAGTGAACTTTCATGGAAATCATAACGAATCAAACTTTTTAAATCGAACCTGGACTTGTCATGTAAGAGTCCGGTGCTCCACCCCTTCTTTAACAAGCTTCAATATTAGAAATTCAAATATGCGCATTAGAATGTTTTGAATCTAGAAATTCTAGACGTTTACATAGCGTGTTACAGTGCTAGAATTTTTATCAAAGAAATGTTAGATTTTTCTGTAACATGATTTTATGCCCTCGACTACATTACATGCAGATTTCATATCAACAGTATATACGTCAATACAGACGCACGCAATATACCGAATCTTGACCTGATCCAAGATATTTTAAGATTATACTAAAACAAATAGCAATGATGAATATCTGATCAAAAACAGTGTTATTGATCGTTAATCGTCAGTTTATGTGATGCGTATAAATTGTTCGCAGCAGTTTGTTACTGTATGATATTGTAAATGCGCCGCATATATTATGCAATAAAAAGCATTTTCAAGTGCATATTTTATACCAGTACAGGTATTATATGTAATATATCTTTATAACTGGTAATGCTAATCTAATGTGTAATACTAATGCTTGCAGAATGATATTAATATATTAATTAAACGAGTTTATCAGTAAATATATATCTGAGTGGATGAGAAAATTTACAAATAAAATAAGGCTAGTGTTATTATTTACAAATAAGCTGTCTATTTATGAATTAAAAATATAAAATTATAAGAATATCTCATTCAGCACAAGTTTTTTCTAATTTAGCTATATTCTATCTACAGTGTATGAAATAAATGCTGTAAACTGCCCTATTAGTGCAAGAGTATATTTTCTCAAAACATCGCGATTTTGTTCAAAGATCTTACTTATTGAACGCATCATTTTAAAAGAAATAATAATTATAATTAAATTCGCAACCTGGTTTATTCAGTTGTCCAGGGATTCAATCATTAAAGGGGTCCGTCCCCCTCCCCCATCATTTTTTTTATCTAGAAAGCTGTGTTTCTAGACTTTAATTGCATAAAATTTATAGATAAATTATACTTTTCGCAATTATTTTCAAATTGAATCAATTTCTGCAGATTAACTAGCTTATAACTTACGCATTGTTTAGGTCTATATATGATTTAAAATTAGATTATATTCTTTAATAAAAAAATATAGAGTTTATTTATTTAATATGTATAACTGTTTATATATTAATGTATATTTGAGAAATTGATGTTTTAATGTTTAATGAGCTTATTGATTAACGCTTCAAATAAATTTCTATCCCTATCTAAAAAATGTTGACATTATAAAGTACGAAAAAATATTGCAAAGTTTTCCCCTCAACTTTTTTTTGCATTGCGTCTCCGCGGCATTGTCGCGTTTACGGGTCGCACGTGTTTTCAACGCAACACACCTGAGTGAGCGATCCATAATTACCGCCTCGCCTGCAAGGACACCCGCCTGTAGGCGCGCCTATCCTGCATCCGTCTAGTACTGGTACTACTTGGTTCTCCCGCGTCGTTTTGTACGTTATCGATTCGTAACGGCGACGCGTTGCGTCGTTTTTGCAGCAGATGGTTTTACGCAAAACTGACGGTGCTTATCATGGAAGCCTTTTATGTTTTTATTTTATTTCGTATAGACAAAAATGATGATTGTTTTTATGTTTCGCAGTTTTGATTGTTAAATAAAATAAAAGTTATGAACGAGGACTTTCTTTTAAAAAATTTCTTTTCTTAAAATCTTTCTTTTTCTTTTCAAACGAATATATACAACTGTTATTTTATTTTATTTCTTTGATAGGAAAATTGGAGTTAAATTTAGATTGCTTTATTGAAGACGGACACGTAATGTCTTTTTATGACATAAAACTGTTGTTTTTAAAAACTAAGGTTTCTGAACTTCATTTCCCGAATATAATATAATTCCATTAATGATAACAGTTTTGAAGACATTCTTATTGCCTTTAAACAACAATTTGTAATAAGAACATAGCAAACACAACTGTTATAGTTACCCTACTGTTACAATTGATATATTACAGTAATTATGGTCATTGTGCTGACGATTGTAGTAAAGTTTTGATATATAAGCATAAAATGATATTTTCTTGCCAAAAAATACACAGTTGAATTTACTACCTTTAAAATAATATTGATGGTTTTAATGCGATTTAAGTAAATCATTTTAAGTAAATTATTTAGCATTTTAGAAATTAAAATTTGACAAAGTACCTTTATTTCAAAAGCTAATTATATTAATCAGACAAGTATCTTTATTCAAACTGTTGATCTGATGTATTTTTAAGCATTAGGCCAATTCTTTTTTTATTACTAAGTCAAATTTTGCTCCTTTATTATGTTTTAATAACGTTAAATTTAAATTAAAGATTAATATAAAAACAATATTGAAACAGTTTCTATAATTCTACTTACAGCTAAAAGATCCAACTGCACAAATTCGCGGACGATCAGAAGCTCGAACTACCGGTAAACAAATGCCAGACGTTGAAAGCATTGACGTCACCCAACCCACGTCATCTAGCCATCGCTCAGGCTCAGTGACGTCATCAATAAAGCCTCGCGCCTCAGTAAGAAAGTCGAAATCATTTCGCGGCTCTCTGGCTGCAGGCAGGCAGGCTTCATACGTTAGCCACGGTCTGCTAGCGGGCAAGGCTGGGGAGTTAGTCGGCCTGGTTGATAGGCTGATGTCCGCGAGAGAGGCTGCTCCTCAGGGAGTGCGAAAGATTTCAGAGGGTGGAGGAGAGGGGTCGAAGGATGGGGGCTGTGTTGGGGTGGGGTTAAGCGGGAATGAAAGGACTGTGGTGGGGTTGGAGTTGCTCGATTGTGAGGATGATGTTGTTCATTTTATGGCTCAAAAGGTAGTTTATGAAGTTTGGTGATAATTGGATATTGAATGTTATTCAATAATTGTATATTGAATAATGTAATTGTATATTGAATGTATCCATAAATATACATATAATATACACTGGAATGTGTACTGTATTTTGATACATAAGGTATAATATTGTGAAGATATCTTGTCACAAATTCACAAGATATAAAATGGTATATTAACTGTGACAACTGTCTACTGGTTTATTGCATGATCAATGAATTTGATATAAATATGTTTATCATATTATTAAGTTCAAAAAGTGTCAAATTAAATATATAGGATTCTTATACAAATATTTCTATTTATGTGGATCGTGTAGTTTCATTTTCATTTTTGCTTGGTTTCTTTTTGAGTTTCTCTTTATTTTTGCTTAAATGCTATTAACTAGAAAGTATATTATTACTACAGCAGTAAAGTTTGTTTTCAATAAAAGCGCGTGTTTACCTATGTCAAGTTGAGGATTACCATTTATTATTTTGGAGAGATTAATCAATTGAACACTTGAAACATTACATGTAGAAAAAAGTAGATTTAGATGTGTTAACATTATGAATTTGCTAATTTAATAGTGTTGAAGAATACAATTAAACTTCTATAATTATTTTTTGAAGAATTGTTTGCTACTTGTTTAAGTATACTATTTATGTAGTATAGATACAGCTGAATAGATTTTTCAATGCGTTGATTCGAAAGTATATTAAATAAATATGTAAGACTTAATAATTTTAGAAGTTTAAAATAAAATTGGATTATCAATTTAGTTTAAGATTTTAAGAGTTGTAAAGTTTTTGAAACATTTTTACATTTTCAGACTTTTTTATCTTCTCGCGGTATCTATCTCTTACTTGTTGATCTTTCGAATGATTTAGATTCGTACGATTCTTCGTCATCAACAACAAAAGTTTGTACAAAAATAATTTATCTTTGTTTGTCGCGTACATCAGCATAAATATTTCATGTAGTAGTCCTATGGTGAGAAACGTACATAGACAGCTATGTACGTTCACGACGTGTACATGTTTTTTGTGCATAAATTCAGTCGTGATTTCAGTTGTGACTCGACAGTAAACAATTTTCTGCAGAAAAACGCTGCTGTGCAAAAACATATAATGCTTTAATCTTTTTTGATCTTTTTTTAATCCTCTCTGAAAGGAGAGAAATAATTAATCAAAGTACAAATAAAATGTTATTAATTCTTAATTAATTATTTATTAGCTAATTTATTTAATTCTTAATTAGAGTTGTTCTGCTCAAATCAATTCGCATTTATTTGTACTCAGTCGTGCTTATTTTCAAATTTTACACTAATTTGCAATGCTGATATTTTAAAGCTCAATCAGTGAATGAACATTTAATTAACTGTGTATGCTAAACTTGAATATGTCACCGAGTGACCGCTGCATTAAATCCATATATGAGTGCATATACGATTTTAAGTTTTTTTTTTTTTAAATTCAGAATGGTTACAAAATGTAGTCCATTTTTTATATCGATTTCTATTTCATAGAATTTTACTGTTTGATAATTGTGACCATAAACTGTATTTTTTCTTTTCGCTTTTATGTGATTTATTATGCGCGATCTACAAGTAATGTTTAGAAAACTATTAACAATTTTCATAATTTTACATGTTGTATGATTTTACACAAAGTAAAATCATACAATACAGTATACAATTATTATAGGTATGCCAGATATATAAATCATATCATACAATGACATAATTTACTCATACGTAGTTGAAACAACTAACTAATTTACTATGATTAATAAACTAAATCAATCTGATTTTTTTTGATTATTTTATAGGATATTGATGATCGAATGACTAACTTAGAACATCTACATTTTTGGTTGAATACAATTTACTCTTTCGCCTCGCGGTCTACTATTAGGCCCCCCTGCAGTGGCCACGGGGCGGCCCAATCGATAGAAATAGTATTTCCACAAATTTTTATTGTTGGTACTTATAAAACTGACATCTCGCTCGCATCAGACAGTATTGGCTTCAAAACGCAGGTTATCTTAATAACTTATAACTTATTGCTAACTTATTATTTACTTATAGTAACTTATAGCTTATTTGATTTTAAAATATCCATGCTAGTAATAATTTTGGTTATAAAGTACATAATGTGAGTTATTTGGTTGTTATATTGTTGCGAGATAACATTTTAATTGGCTAAGTTTCAGAGAATAAAGTTTTCGATTGGTTACTACTACAGTTTCTCATTTATTTTCTAACTGATATTATTTATTTCTTAGATAAAAATCTATCTAATCTTTGCATAATTTTTTGTTCTAATCTGATGGTCTGGTATAATTGATTTTTAACATAATATTATAATATCAATCGATTAGACCATTATGCTAAATTTTTTTAAATTTATTCAACTGCATTTGTGTTAATCATGCTATTATATTGTCTGTCTGTATTATATACTGTCTATATAATACAGCTTATTACATAGCAATTATATACTGTCAGTGATATATTAGAATATATAACAATTACATATTAAGTCATTACTTTATGTAGGCATATATCTATCTAGGCATTTTCTATCTATTCAATTGATTTTAAATTAATGATTTTTTTAGTAATCTTCTATTAAGCGAGCCTGTGTTATGTTTTTGTAGATTGAAGAAAAGTTTTCGCGTATTCGTTCATTGATAGAAGGCAAGATGTATGAAAAACATGTTAGCAAACAATTCTTTACTGTATCATTACAACAAGATTGCCTTGTCGACAATACACAGGTTTTACTCTAAGTTCTATTTATGTATTTGATTTTAATAGCCTTAATTAGATAAATGGATTGTCCAAAGCCAATGAAGTTCCCAGAAAGTCTCTTTTCAAGGATTAAGTCTTATATTGTCCAGTTTTGTGTGTTAGCAAGCGAGTCACCGAAAGAAAGTGAAAAACTGAAACTGTTGAATGTTTTTACTGCTAGTATTGAATAAAATTATCTTACAACATATTCTGCACACTATGTTTTTACTTAAATTTTAGTGTCGATATTTAATGAGGTTTAATAATGTCATTCCAATGAATTTGCCAATATTATACATACACGGATTGATTTAATGCTAATATTCAATGAGATTGTCTCGCTACTATGCTGAACTATTTGTTTCTCAAAACATTGACAACTTTATTCCTGAATTTCTATTTATTTTTAGAAATCTGGACATAATTATACTCTAACATTGTCAAATTAAATATTTTCAATGTAGATGCAGAATTTATCAGTCAGTATTGAGGAAGCTTTGATGTCAGAACCTTACATAAGAGAAACTCTACCAACGACATGGGTTAAGTTTGAATCTGTTGTTGATCGACTTGTTGATTCTGGAACTTTCTTTTGCACAGTCAGTCAGGTAGAGATTTGACTCTCTTCTCAAACTTTATATTAAATACTTGAAATTAAACTGAACTTGATATTAAATACTTTAAATTAAACATAGCTTTATATTAAATGTATCTTCTTTATATTGAAGATTTAAATGATAACTAACTTTTTGTCTAACTCTGTTGCTTTAGATAATATTCTTTTACCTTTTAATCAATTTGATTTGAATTGATTTGACCTATGTTTTATATGGTTAACATACAGATTGTAAATTTGGGATTTGTTGTAGATTTTCTACAGATTTTCTTTACTAAAGTAACTGTTAGTTTTTTAATGTAACTTTTGTTAACTAATGATGTTGCTATTAATGTAAATTTTTGTTAGTATGTTTGCAATTTGAAAAGCATCTAATGACATCATCTTCTAACTTTTAATTTTTATAATAATTGAAATGTTTTCTAAGCAGTTGAATACACTCAAAACTGAATAGTTTTGATATCTAATTTCTTGATGCAGTCAATATTTTGTAAACTGCTGCACCCTCTTGGAATCTCTATAAGCAGCATTAGTGTTTTCTACGATAATATAATTTTATTTCTTATTTTTTCAATTAAACTGCAACTTGATTAAGTACAAATTTTAAAGATACGAATTATATTACCATTAAAATTCTTATTGTTATTATTTAAGTTGCAAGAAGTTGCATCACTTGAAATAACATACCCACAACAAGAATTTCAAGCAATGATACATTTCTATCATGACATTGGCTTTATCATTCATTCCGGAAGGACATCAAGCCAGTCAGCCAGCGAGACAGTCATACTGCATCCAGGTTGGCTTGTGGCTATGTGTAGAAAGTTACTGCAGCAGTCGATTGAGTCAATAGCGGTAAAATTCATTCTCTAATTAGTTAAGTAGATATTAAAAATTATATATTCACACAATTTGTACGGTTTTTTAACAATTTTAAGCTATTCTATAATTATAATCAGTTATTTTATCATTTTTATTAGTTAGCTGTGTTGTTAATAGTCCAATGAAGCAATCAGCATATTGATAAATTAATTAAATCAGTCAGTCAGTTATTTAATCGATCAATCGGTCAGTTAGTCAATCAGTTACCGTAATCAATACTTAATCAGTTCAAATTATTAAATCAGTCAAGTTATCATTCTAGTAATCATTTAATAATCTAATTTTAAAAAATAATACATAAAGTTCAGTTATTTTGTTATTCATATCTGTTAAATAAGAAAACACTCATATGAGTGTTTCTTATTTAAAGTATTTATTTAACTAAATATTACAATGCTTTTATTGTATCTATATTTATTACAAATTATTGATTATTTACAGCTAAATAATAAATAATAAAGAACAATTCTATTTGTATTACAGAGTCCTAATGAAAGCGCTTACTGGAGACAGTACTTTATAACAGGATTACTTTATGAACATCTAATTGATCAAGTATGGAAAGAATCTCTGAGTCAGAAATCTGTTCTACTTTCAACACTTGTAAAACACGACATTATTTCAGAAAGATCTCTAAATAATACAGTCAGCTGACTTTATTTCTTATTAAATCTGTTTAACAGTTAAAATTTAATAGCAATGATTTATATTCAATCAATTAAATTATTAAATTACATTATTGATTTATATGACTAGAAACAGGTAAATTAGGATTTCAGTTTTATACATTCTGAAAAAGTAGAAATGTCGATAAAAGTTAAAAATACAACTGAAAGTAAAATAGAATGCTGAAGAAATAGTTCTTCAAATGATTCTGTAATGAGAGTTTAAAATCTTAGCATTTATTATTTGATACAAATTTACTTTTAGGTTAATTCTTGTTTTCAATTAGAGTCAATTGTTGGTTCAGTTGTTATTATAGAAAAATAAAGCTTTGCTACTCAGCCAGAAAGATGTATTACTAGAGTTTTTTCAGCCAACAGCGTCTGTTAATAATTGAATAATTTCTTATAATCTTACTTTCTTAAACTTTGAATTAGTTTAAAATACAAGAAATTAACTAAATATTGACAAATTCATTTGATAGATAATACAACATTGTTGTTACAAATTGATTATGACTTTCTTAACCAGTACAATAATTATGTTATAATCTTAATATTCTTAACCTAATGATAACACATATAAATTGTTCTTATACATTATCGCTTTGCTTCAAATTGGCATCTTTTCACCTTTTAATATTTAGTAAATGTATATTTGTAAACAGAGCAGTTTATGGAATAAAAAGCCAGACAGAAGTTTTTTTGTCCCGTGTGTTATGATCAAACTTCCTGATCCTGAAGACGATGTTCATAGTTCAGCTGACAGTGACGTCATCTTCTATTTCAATTTCAACGGTTTTTTGCCAGGTAATTTAATAGCTATTGCCAGGTAATTCGGTAGCAATTGCCAGGTTATTTGATAGCAATTGCCAAGTAATTTGATAGTAATTGCCAAGTAATTTGACAGAAATTACGCGAAAATTTGTCTTAAAGTGTATTTTATTAATATTTGGGCAATAAAATCAAATTTTTGAATTGATTTACTTGAGATTAAAATTGATTGCATTATCGTCTAAATGTTTGCAGATTTTAAACAAATTGAATAAAGCAATGTAATATGATATGATAGTATACTAATTAAATCGCAATGAATTTAATAATTTTTTAATAATTGTAACAAGTTTTAATAATTTTTTTAATTAAATAATTGGATCGCATCTTATCAAAAAGTTTACTATCAGATAAAGTATTAGTTATACTTAAGTATTAGTTAAGTATTAGTTGATTTGTAAGTTAATAATAATACTTAACAAGTTAAGTATCAGTTCAATGCTTGTTTTTTCAGATGCTCTTTTTAGTCGACTCATAGTAAGAACCTACGCGTGGACGCGAGATCTCGGTGGTGCTGATCCTCAGATCTTTCGACACTGTGCAAGGTTCTTTCTCGATAACGAACACGATTTCATTCTCCAGATGTCGCAGCGAAGACTTTCAAGAATTAAAGTAAGTTTTGTGTAACTTTTCTTGAATTAAACATTAATTTGAGTTACAGTAAATGCTAAATAGCGAAAAAAGAATTATATGATAGAATTTGTGTTAATTTCTTTTATGATTTGTTTTTTTCTGCGTATTTTGTTTCGTTTTTACGGTGTTTTAATATTGATCAGTTAAAAAGATCTTTTTACCAATTGCTTTTTATTTATGGCTTTTTAACTTATTTCATTGTGCTAATTGGCCAGTTAAAAAAGACAGCGTATGAAAAAGATATTAGTGTTAAGTGTAACTGTGCATTATTTGATGTTATTTGCACATTATTTATTGTTATTACAGGTGACTGTAGTGAGAGTTGTAGACTTGGAAAAAGTAGACGACGATTCGTCTTATTCTATGAGTGAAACTTTAAATATTGTTCCTAAGCCTGCAGCTACAGCTAAGGTCTGCTTTTCAATATAAGAGACTCAGTATTATTTTTTACTAATGCATGACATGAGGATTATTGTATATTAATGCACGGTGTATCATGATTATTAATTTCTTTAATTTCATCCTGCATTTTAATATATAAAGAAACGCATTAATATAAGAATACAAAAATGTGAAGTTAAGAACACATCTCGCAATAAAAATGTTTAACTATTTAAATCTAAACTGGAAGGCTATGTTTTAAATTATCATACAAAGGATATGATAATTTTTAGAAAACGTTACATTGTATTCCGTTTTGTATTTCATTGCAATAATATTTATATTAAGGCTCATTTTATCAGCAATAAAACGATAAGCAATGGTAAGCATTAAAATTTTCTGAGTTTATTTATAAACAAAAGTCATCTTACAAATCGAATATAATCAAGAAAATGACAGTAGTTTATAAAAATATAAATAACTTATCACTATTACAGTAACAAACAGTAGTTATCATTTTAAAACGCGCATCTTTTTCTCAAATATTTCCAAATAGAAATTAGAAATTTTGCATTATCTTTTTGCTTTGATTATTTACTTCTTTTCGTATAAAATTTAAAACTAAATGATATTTTTCAGGCTCGCAATTTTCTTGAGATGACATTATGCGAGCTGCGAGAGACCTGGATGAAGCGTATGCGATATTCTACGCATCTAAGATGTCGATGCGAAAAATCCTGCTCTGAACACGACATCTCAGGATGCATAGATGAAGATTGCGCTCATTTTCTAAACCTTGACGAGTGCCTTTCTAATAAGGTAGAAACTGGAAACTTTCTAGAAGCTTCTTTTCATCAAATAAAGCATTAATTTTATGATAAATATTTAATTTTGTGACACTGTTACCGAATTAGCACGTCTGAAGATAAAATTTCGATTTGCATGTTACATTGTTCGGTAACTAGCTTAGATAATCAACCAGTTTAAATAATGCTTGTTATAAATGATATTTTTAACAGGTTTTGATAACTTTTATTTCAAAATTAAACATCGATGAAGGAGATTAAAATATTAGAAATTACATTAGCAGTTCGATTAATGAAAACTTTGAGTGATATTGACAAAGATTATCAATTGTATATAATTTTACATTAACTCTGCATGTCAAATGCATAGTGAAAAATTTTGTAGTGAAAAATGTAATAAAAAATTATAATTAAATTAACAGACTACATTTTGTTGGTGTATTTTTTGATATATGAATTTTTGTAGATAGTATGTTGTGAACATAGGAGAATTAAAACGGCCCCTTATTGTCGCGGGTTTCCTCAGCCAACACCCCCTGGTTGGTTTTCATTATTTTATACACAATAATAATGGTAATAAAAGTTTTCTAATAAAAACATTTAATAAAAGACACTGTTTATTCCGTATAATTTTTTAAATAAAATCTCTAGTCAGCTTAAAACATAACTCTGTATGTAAAGTTCAAATGTTTTTAACTTTTGACCAAAAATTCAATAACAATAGCACAAACAGTCAGTTAAAATAATAATATTACTCGAAAATTAATCTAATTTTTAGTTTCTGTAGTTAAAAGAACAATTAAGGTAATAAAATTAGCTTAACTGTCCCTTGGTCAGCCAAACTTCTATAGATCACTGCTTCATTATAAAGTTATATAATCATTTTTTATTTATATCTGGTTATATTGACGTTTGTATATTAAGATTGTATCTTGTGAATCAAGAATAAAAATGAAATAAATAAATTGCTTAAAATTAAAAAAACCATTAATATAATTGCTTCGAATTAAATTTTTTTAAGTGAATCGTGGACCGGTTATTGAGGACTTGGCTAAACTTGATGTCAACAGTAAATTAGACCTGCCTGGCTGGGTCAAGAATGCAGCCAAGATGCTCAATGGAGGCATAGATGGACGGGACTGGACTGCACTGGCCAAGAAACTCGGTAATCGATCCATTTCTTGCTTATCATCTAATTGAATATTTCATGTTCACTTTGATACTAAAAATTTGCGTTTAGTCTGTAAATTACGTGATAAGCTAAAAGTTTGCTGTTATTTTATTTTCAAATATGTAGATTTGTTTACTGAAGTTTTATTGTTTGGGTAAACAAAAAATACGAATGAATTCATGCGAAAATAACGAGTAAATATAGTAAAACATAAAATGCTGAATAAATTAATAAGCCGATAAATTGTGCGGTATATTTATTAGCGTATAAGCTAATATATACTATACATACGGTATATACATTTTGTACATTTAAATCAAACTGACTGTGTATATTGAAGTCTATTTATATATTTATTTATTTTGTTTGTTATATTTTTTCTGCTATTATTTATTTGGGGAATAAAATGTTTATATATTTATCAAATTTTTTCGATAATAATTGAATATCATATATTGAGATTCTATTTATACTAGGCTATAGAAAGCAGAAGATAGATAAACTGAACTACAATCTCAACCCTGGGCTGGCATTAATCAGTGACTGGATCATCAGTTCAGGCAATACCTCGCTGTCCGTAGATTTGATGATCTCAAATCTTGAGCAGATGCAACGTGACGACATCGTTGACGTCATAGTCAAAGGACAAGGTCAGTTAAGTCAATAAATAATTTTTACGTTACTTATTTGTTTTCCTAGTATTGAAAATTTAATCATATTGTAAAGAAGTAAAATAACGTTCAATTAATTGATATGATTATTAGTAATTATTTAGTCAGTTTTATTTGAATTTGTTAGAGTTTTACAATAACTTAAAATAACATTTCATATTCTGAATCGCCCACAAAAATTTTGATATATTATTATTTATTGCAATAATCTACGAGTAGTAGTAATAGTATGAACTATTTTCAGAAATAGAAATCGATCCACCCCAAGTGTTCATAAGCTATCAATGGGATATCCAGGATGAAGTTATCCTACTGAGGGATTACCTGGAGACGAGGGGACTCAGTTGTTGGATGGATATAGGACAGATGGGTGGGGGGGATCTGCTGTATACAAAAATATATGACGGAATTAAATTTGCAAAGGTTTTTAAAAAATGGATTTTGAGCAATTTTTCAAACTATAAAGATTCCTTGATGAATTTTTTTTGTAAAGTTTAAATAGAAACGTTTTAATGTACAGAATCTATCAATCTGACAAATTTGTAATTTTATTCACTTTTGAAATTACTCAATTAATTAATTAATTGACTGTTATTTTTACACGAATTTTACATGTGAAACATATAACTCTTTTTTTTTTTATATCAGTTGCACCTTTTAAAATCTGATTTTAAAATAATGTTTCAAAATATGGAAATTTTTCATTTGTTTCAGGTGACAATAGCTTGCCTTACACCCAAGTATGTTGTATCTCATCATTGCAGCAGAGAACTAACATTGGCAGATCTTCTTCAAAAACCTATCATTCCTGTTTTATTTGATCAGATTGCATGGCCCCCCTCCGGACCAATGTCTCTCATTTTCTCTCAACTAGTTTACATCAATCTCAAAGGTATTTGAGATATATAATGCAGATTTTTTAATTTTATTTTCCTTGTAATTGAATGAAATAAAGGGCAGTAAATAACATAAAAAAAAAATTTGTATTCATAAATATATTACATTCACTTAATAATACAGGAGTAATACGGTATCTATACAATACAGTTAATCAATGAAGAAAATAGTTTCACTAAACTAGAATCAATTAATTTTCTCTAATTTTACATTAAAATGTTACAGTATTCATTCTTTAAAATATTATAAAAATCATTCGCTTCAAACTCTATTTTAAATATTTCTTTCTAAAACCCATACTTATATTCAAAACCTTTCTAAAAATCTGTATTTATTTTCAAAATATTCCTCTTCACAAATCCTATTTTTTTCCAGGTGTGGGGGGTCACGGGGGCTCAGGCATCCACGCTGACACCAACGCTAAATACCAAGAAATTCTCAACAAAGTTTCAACTTTCACCACCCCCCGTATAAACCCCTTCGTAAAACTAACCGCCCGCCCTGCTACCTCAAAAACTAGTCTAATAAAAAAATCTCTACTCGGGGGGCGTCTAACCGCCACGGTCACCCCTGCGCAAAATCAAGATCGGGGGGCTGAGATCCAGATCGTGAGGACTGCAGATTCGAATCCTGGTGTTTCGCGTCGGAGTGGCAGACAGGGGAATGCAGTGGAGGAAACTAATGTTAGACAGTGCGCTGTCTGCTCTATACTTTAATTGCAAGATCTGAACTGTGTTGTTAAAATTGTTGAAATATTATATAGTATTATATATGATATTATTTAAATATAATGAAGTGAATATTTATTAATTTCATTTTAATTTCATTTTTTATAAAATGTAACATGTATTACTGTTTCATTTTATAACCGTAATACATGTTAAATGATATGGATAAGTATTGATGGTATGAAAATTTAATATACACTTGATACTGTATGCACTACAAAATAGTTTTTGTTTTTATCTAAACTAGTATTATATTATTACGTAATATTATATTTTATTAGATATATGTTATATTATTAAATATATATCACATATTATACAGATTTTATGCAAGTTAAATATCATTGCTCACTGTTTATGTATATTATACATTGTAAATATTATGCACAAGATCTCTATTTTAATTTTAAATTTAGTATGTATGCTATACTTTGTATATACTATGATAATGTATAGTTATTTGTACTGTATTAAACTATTATTAAATCAGTGATAATGTACAATAGTTAAATCAGTGATAATGTACAATAGTTAAATCAGTGATAATGTACAATAGTTAAATCAGTGATAATGTATAATAGTTGTTATAATATAAGTCTATTATATGATATTGCATTATTAGATAGTATTAGTAATTTAGTATATGACATAGAAATACGTGATATTTGATATCTATCATATATGCTATCAATTTTATATAGAAATATGTGATATTTTATACATATCATATATGCTATTAATTTGCTATCAGAAGAAATCTATTCGAGATTTTTATGTTTTACTTAAAAATTGTTCGATTTTTGAGAAAAAGTTGTTATTTTAGTTTGAGTTCAAACTTGCATGAAAGTTTACTAATTTTGTCTGCACGATTACGATATACTTGTGATAGCGTAAGTATCTATTTATATATCGCCTATAGACCAATATGATAAGTTAAATATGATTAATTATAAACATATTTCTTGGCTGATATATTTGAATTAATATTATAACTTATCCTTCATTTCTGATGTGTTTGTTAAAAGCTTTACTTTTTGAATAAATTCTAACATTTTGGATGATTTTGTTAATTAATTTTCATCAAACTAAAACCAATTAACTGTAAGGCTTAACACAAAAGGTTACATTTTTAACTAAATAATTAATTAATTACACTTTTAACTAAAATAATTAACTAGTCAGAAAAAATGAAATATTGGAAAGAAAACCATGCGCCCAATTACCTTCCCTGTATCTCAATTCATAATGAAAACTTGTTCTCGATTACATAACTCTAACTTCTTTTCATCTCATCTCGGCTTCACTTTCCCTCCCTAATTATCCTTTGATCTTACATGTCTGGTGTCTCTCTCTCAATCCGTGTAACATCATCGCAAACAAACAAACTAGGAGAAAACTTTAACATATGTTCAGCAGTATATATTGTTTATTATTTGAAATCTACGTGGTATACTTTCCTATGAAAGCCGTAGTGTTTAGCAGAATAGAGCTTCATAGTGTCAACGTCCCAACGGGGCAGTTTTCATCTTTACAGCTTACGTTACTTATGTCACATCACTAATGGGTAATGAGTAAAGCTCGGCTTTGTGTTGTTTACTAAAGATACGTGGTATATTACTCTGATGGTTGTCGCCCGAGGGTTGCAATATGGCGCCTTTAGGAGGATTTAGACGGACGGGTAGGACGACCCGGGGCACGGCGGACAGACGGTCACACTTCTGCGAGGGTTCTCGATGGGTTGAGAGAGCGAGACGGGGGCTGGATGAAGGGCTCGAGAGTTTCAACTGAGGAGTTTGAACGCAGCTGTTTTGAGATGATTTTATGACGCTTACTTAAAGGAAAAAGTGTGTTTCATTGAGAAATTCTTTGTGACGTTTTTTGAACGAAAATGTAAAGCTTTAACAGGTCGGTGAAAGCTTTCGTTTAAAACACGACTTTATGTTAAAAGTAGACTGCTTTTAAACTGTGCTTGTATTTATCGTTGAAATTATCTGTCTTTTTGTTCTGTTAATTTGAATTTAAAATACGCTTATTTAGAGTAAACTTAAAGTATACGCCTACCCATAATTTCAGATTAAAAAACTTATACGCTAGCTTATATGTAAGCTTAGCAGCATGTCTTATCTCAACACAGTATTGTTTTATACTACGTCAGTAATTTTTATAACAAATATACAGCGCTATAACATGTAATCAATTTCTTATTTTACATTATATTAATTGAAATGTTTCTTACTGGGTTATAAAGATGGAGCGCCAATTATATCACGAAGCGATCGCTGTGTTGCGTGCATGAGAAATCTAATTACTAAGTAGATTTAAGACAAAATATGATCAAATTAAGATTAGATTTTTTAATGCAGCTACTGCAAATTAACTGCATCTTTCATTACTTTCATATTATTTGCAGTTATTTCACAGTCAATCTGTTATTGTAACTACAGATAACAAAATCGCATATATTTTCTACAAATCACGCATGAGCAAACGGATATATTATTATACAATAGCGCGCTGAGAAAGATCAGCTCGATGACCTCTTTCTCTCGTGAACTCTTGACCTCATGACCTCACGACAACTGACCACATTCCAAATACACATACACCGGGACGCACACAATGATACAACTAATGAGACTTTTACAGATGCAATGATTTATGCGTCTCTGACCTTTCTGGCGATCCCCGAGTTTTTTATTTTATTTTAACTGAATCGTTTTCACTTGAAATCATTAGACGATGGTCGCTTGACTTTATGGTGTATTTATTTGAAGTAATGAGAGAAACTAACTCGAATTAAAGCTCATTTGTTGATTAGAAAGTGTCAAATGCTTGACCTGTAGTTAGGAATCTATTTAGAAAGAGTGTATTTAGGGAACATTATATAGTTTATCATGCGACAGTGAAGTCAATTATAACAATGTTTTAATTTAGTGTAATCTGGGGTTAATATTGAAGACTTTATAATAGTTGTAATATTTTTCGACTGTTGAAAGATAAACGTCTGAGTAATCTCATGGAATTTATTTGGTTCATATCTGTAATTATCAATTTATCGTGCAATACAAACGGATGATTAAAGATATAACTGCTCAATTAGAATATCATCAAAAATTAAAAGTGATAATGTTCTTATGATTGTTTCGTAGATTTAAAATTACAAATTCTCAAAATTTGCTTTATTTTCTCTCGTCAACAATTAACTTGAGTAACTTAACGTTACGTAAGCTTACGTAATCTTAACTCTTAAAATTAGCCGTTACAATTTTCAAAATTAACCACCGTTAACTAAGTAATAACAGCTCAATACGTAACCACATCAATTTCTGCCTTGAATTTTCAGCTTTTAACCACAAATCGGACATTTACCTCAATAATTTTCAATTATTATCCTCGATTTGTTATTCCGGACAAAAAGGCGTTGCTTTTCACGGTTCCGTTATTCCGACAAGCATCCATTAGCGCCTTCCTCTTTGTATTTTAAAATCTGGGGGGCAAACCCCTCCCGTCTTTGAAGACACGCCCCTAAAATGAGTCGAAAGTTTGCGAGTTGTATTCCGAAGTGCAGAAGGCATTGCTTATTAGCCTACCATGTAATTTACAGCATGAAAGAAAAAAGGAAAGAGATTCAGAGAAAAGAAAAAGTGATGTGTTAATGTAGGATGGGATGGTGGGGGGACATTAGAGAGTAATTGTTACAGAGTTAAAACGCTTAAGGCTTGTTTTAGGCAACGACGGAACCTCGTATTTTATGTGTAACTACTGTATACTTTCGTAGTTTTTAACGAATTTATATTTACAACATAATTGCATTTTCTGTTGATGCAAATAAAATGTTAAAAAATGTAAATGTTGTCTGTCTCGGTTTTCTTTTAATAATGGATATGAATAATAAACGCGAAAACGACAATTAGCCTAAACTAATGATAAAGATATTTTTCGTATCATTAAACGTATGCCTATTCAAAATTGTCAAACAAATGTTTAAGTGGGTTAAGCCTTTTTCATAACAGGTTATTATATAACTACATATATTTAACTATCTTTGATTCTAATCTTTCATAAAAATTTAAATAAAATTTTCTTACAATTTTATAACAAACAACTCTCGCGTATTAAAAAAATGTTAAATTTCAATAAAACCTCAGTTTAATTAAATTATTTTTGAACCTTTCAATATCTGCAATTATAATTTTCAAAAAGATATGAATGTCACAATGTATAATCTTATCGTTTCAAATTAAAACGCATTATATCCAATTAACAAAAACAACACCCACATGACTCTATGCTTAAAACACTGAACAACACAAAACAATTACAGCAGCTTTTCATCACCTGTCGATTAATCAGCTCCTGGGATAACAACCCTAGTTTACCTAAACAGATTCAACCCCGAGGTACTACATCGACACTAGGGGGCCCTTTCTGCGGCACAAAATCCAAATTTGACTTCGATCCCCCGCCGTATAATGGCCGTTTAATACGATGCTCCGACGGTGCCCCGACTAGGGGAGACACGCTCGGGGCTAGAGCCTTGCCAGCTGCGCGTGATGGGGTTACCGGGTTGCGGCGGCATGGTCGAAGATGGGAGAGGGGGCTGAACGCGTGGTGGCTGTTGTTGCGGAAAAGTGCCGCAAGCTTCGATGTGTCAACGGGAGATAAGTTGAAGAAAGATCCGAGTTGTGATGGAAGTGGGTAAACAATTTTGAAATTCTTAAATGTAAAAAGCGTTTGGAATACGGATGGAAGATTTGTTTGGGGAATAGATTTATAAAATATCAGCATCCAGTAACTATAATAATTTATTTATCTTCATATATTTTCAGAATAAAACAAACATTTCAATATACTGTTTATACCGTATAGCTCAGAGTAATGTTTAACATGAAAATTTAAACACAATAATACTTTAAGCACTTAATAGGCAAAAAATGGATCGTAACTAGATAGTTTAAATATATATATAGAACTAATAAATAATTCATGTTAATGAAAACTTTTTCAAAACTATTTTAACTTTATATTAGTCCCTTAATTATAACACAATTTAACCAATTATTTCACTTTAATAGACATTTTCATTGATTTTTTTCTCAGTTTCAGAAAAGTCATAAAAATTGCAATCATCGCCAGTCTGTCTGGTTAATATCATCAAAGAATCACCGCCTAATATCTCGCACCCGACACATCAAACCTTTTTTTTGACATCTTGATCTCCGCACCGCATCGCGTCAACATCGCACAACGCGCGACGCAATCAAGCGCGATGCATCGGAGACGGTAATTCGCAAATTACGGAATATTACCGGCGACGGACGACGACGTCCTACCGCGGCTCGGTCCCGAGCAAATTTCTCTCGATGTCCGAGTAGCGAACCGTGTAAATCGTTCGACAACACAATCGAGAGAAGCGCCGTCGTATCCTCGCGATGAAAAATTTAATAGACAACATCAAAGGATGCAGAGGGTGAGGGGGACGGGACTTGACTTGGAAAGCGATGGAGCGAGTGCTGGGGAGTATCGGCGAGGAGTTGATTGACTGGGAGTCGAAACAGACGACGCGGGTGATGACTAACGTAAAGGGGCATCGTATTACTCTGTATGCCAAGTGTACACTAAGTCACTAAATATCCTATCTATTCTTAGGATTATATTTAGTAAATACCCCAAATATACATTAGAATATATCCGACATATATATTAGAGCACCCTTATTTTTCTAACACTAAAAATATACATGATCTAATTTCTTTAAAATATGTAGCTAATTGTTGGCATTGGATTTTTATAAAAATTAACTGAATAATGCGTTTCAAATTTATTATAAAAAGTGAAAAACTTAGTATTTAATATCGAACACTGTATAAATACAATTTCAGTTATCCATAGTTAAGTTTTAATAACCTTAATCTTATTAAGTATAAAGTTAATACTTACCGTTGTAAATGGTATCGATATAACTTTAAAGTCACCACAATATAACTTTAATTATAATGTTATAACAATATAACGTTAATTATTAGGTTATAACAATATTAACTATTATCTAACAACATTGCGATAACTTTTATAATTAATCCCCTGTGCACGCAGCTTATAAAACCTTAAAATCATCGCGAATATCTACTCACATTTATACAAACAGCAGAATTTAATCATCACACTATCTCGAATATCTGATCACTATTATCGTATAAAGTAAAAGTGAAATCATCCGTTACATTTCAGTCTACCCGTCAAATCTTTCAATTCAATCCACAACTTCTAATCCTTGATGAAGTCCATCGTCTTCTTGTTTTCATTCTCCGGGGCAATGTTTCTCCAGTTTGAAATCCCCGATGGACGTCACTGAATCATGGACCATTGTACGGGTCCAGTCGATCGGTCAGAGGATTTCGTCCACTTAGAATTAACGAAGCGAACTCAATGTGACGCTTCAAGTGCTTTCCAGTATTGAAAACTAGCTTAATAAAAATATCTTTTCAATCTTACATTTTGCCTCAGTAGATTCAAGGAAAAAATAAACATTAAGAAAGCTGTGCTGGAATTTGAGTGAAATAAGTTGATGTTTTGCAAAGATAATCTCGCTTGATAAGCTCCTTTTCAAGCGTTTTCTTGACTCACGTGTTAATAAATTAGCGAAAAGTACAGATGTTTGCATAAAACCGCTGTGAAAATAAGGATATAAGTGCAGCAAATGAAGCAAAAGAAAGTCGTCCTGGGGAATGGACAATACGAGGCATGCTAGATGCAGAAATGGTCGAAAGATTGAGAATAATGGTGACGATTGTTGGAGAGAAATTTTGGGTTGAGATTATTGAAACTGTCTTAGCCCCAAGGGGACACTTTAGGACTAAAGAGGTACTTTGAGAATAATGGCAAAAACAAGGTTTTCACTTATAAACAGATGTGCTGCGGAAATGTTATCGTTGAGAAGATTTTTAAGATTGTAAACGAAACTAAATGAAAATTGGTTGATATATGTTGGTATTAAGAAGTAATGAAATGATGTTTATTTATGTTTTAATAGATATGTATAATAATACTAAAACTTTACTTGGTTCTTGTTGATATTAAACATAATGTTTGCACAAAGGTAAAATTATAAGAGTGTTATTATATGTAAATAAATATATTATTTATCAGCCCATTAATTTAACGCAATAAATTAATAGTCCAAACTATCTCTACTGGTGCATCTGTAAATAAAAAATATATAAATAATATATTATGCATTTTAAACTTATTATATTAATATTATTCTTGCTTTAATTTATTTATATTAACTGTTAATTTGCGACTAAAATTCACGTATATATTACTATTTCTTAATTTACTATACCAGAAAAAACGATGATAAATTTAAACGATAAACGATCAAAGAAAGAATAATTAAGTTAAATAATAAGTTAAATAATAAGAAAAGTCTAACAAAATTCCAAACCCGCAGAAGAATAACAAATAACCATCATAATACAAAAAATCTCAGTCTAATTGATTGAAAACTAGAACGACATTAATTCAACCACCCGTACCCCGAAGCTAGACAAATAATTACAGCCATGTACCGCTAGACACAATCCGGGCGTCGAACTCCGGACTTCAAAGCTTCTCGGACAACTTTCAGATGTGAAATGAAACAGAGGATACGGGACCGGAAGTGAATTGAGGAAAGACTTTTAGTCCAGCGGCACGTAGCGGTTCCCTCTTGTTGACTAATTGATTCTACTGAGAAAATTAATGAATGATAATTGTTAGAGGAACGGTGACATGATGTCGACTGAAGATTAAAATAAAGAAGTGGTTCATTTTTAAATTAGTCATGTTTTGTGTTGAATTTTATAAATAAAATAAGGGTATATTGTACTTTGGTGATAATTTTATTGTTGGAAATTAAGATTGTACGTTGATTTCATGCAATTAGTGTAGATAAAAGATAAATGCAATTAAATATATATGAAGCTTTATGCATCAATAAGATAGCATAAACAATAAAGTAAAAATAGTATTTGTTGCTTATGATGTCATATTAGTTTGACACTTTCAAACTAAAACTTAACACATCTAATTTTAATCATACGGACCTTTGTTCACAAAAGAAAACAAATTTATTTAGTTGCAAGCTATTCACAATGCTTGCGTATACACAGTAATTTAACAGTTATAAGATATCACTGAAACTTTATAAATTGAAGAAAACAAAGCATTATTATCAGATATTATTTTAGATTATTTCATCAACACATACTGTGCATCGATTATAATCTGATTATAAAAGCGCTTCCGGTAACAGCTGACATTTATCCTTGTTTTGTTTGCTATTTCAACTGAAGAAAATTTCTGCAAAGATAGTTAATCAGATATAATGAATTGTACAGTAAAAGACTCATTTATTAAATATTTTATTAAAGTTAAAAATAACGTCGGACAATATTAAGGTTGATGACAGTATTTGAATTAAACTCAAGGAAGCATCTAAAAAATGCTGTACTACTGTATAATGCTGCATAATGTTTAACTGTATACTCAATGTATACTGTAGAGTATACTGTACAGTATTGTACTGTATATTGCACATTTGTGTATATACATATACACAAATAATGTGTCATACAGTATTCTTTCTTCTAATTCAGGATTTTTATAATAATACATCATTATATATATATATGTTATGTATTTATTTTCTTCATGTAAACTTGAAGTATCATACTAAACGTTGATTTTTGCTCATAAAAGTATAATTTTAATAAATCAAAGCGATTAATATCAGATATCGGTTAAACAACCAATTAGCGTGTAGATCAAGTTCAATAAAAAAATCATATAATATAAATGTAATAAATATAAATATTTTTTAGTATTTATTTTTAAAGTCTTAATCTTTTTACAATAGCATTTATCGACTTACGAATCAAAATATTCGTTTCATTAAGTTAGTTTTCAAGACATATCGCTCAAAGTTTCTTGTAATTATTTCTTAAGTCAGCAATTTTGCGCAGGAAAGCAGAAGGTGGAGATTGAATATTCGAGTCAGTGATATGATCTCTCGTAAGTCAAGACGGGTGGCTATCGGTATGCTACACAGTCCATTCTTTCAGAGATCACAAAAACCATCTGTTTGATTGTTACACGAGATAAGACTGGCAGCGAAACAGTCACACTTCTGTTGTTATAGTGTACAAAAGTGTACATTATACACTCTTGTACAGTGCATACAAGACTCGGCATACTGTGTACATTACCGAGTTATAAAATATAAATTGAAAGTTTAAGGCCGCAGTTTGTCTGTTGCAATATATTGCAAATTTTCATTGTAATTGTTTGCAAACGCGTACTTAATTAACGTAAAGAAAACAGAGATTTTTATGCTTTTTTCACACATCGTCAGTCTCCTTATAACTTGTAAATAATGACTTCAGTAGGAAATTAGTTTTTACCAATTTGAAAACCACCCTCGCATGTAGCTATAAAAACGGAATCAAGTCGGATCACTTACTGGAAAACTCACCAACCAAAAACTCGCGTATTCGGAAACTCGTCTATTGAAAAGTCATCCTCAGGGAATATCACCCATTGGAAATGTCACTTAATGATTAGAATATTTTATATTTTCAATTAATGTATCAACTTCCGACAATAATTACTTTAATAGTTCACAGTAAACGAGAAGGATTGGTATTCAGTAGGCGAGTTTCCGTAGGCGAGTTTTCTGCAGGCGAGTTTTCTAGTAAGCGAGTTGACTCAAAGATTTAATAACTCAGCGTTGTGGTGTTAAATTCAGCTTCAAATTATTAAGATTAATAATCTATTATTGTAGTATACAGCAGAGAACATGATTCCAATTATTAGAAGAAGATGTGTAATTCCAAGTGAGCACAAAATTTAATGTAATGAAAGTAAGAAAAATGAGAATATGCGCATAGTAGTTTCTATTAAATTTTATCATTTATCATTGATTAAGAATGTATTTAACCACTTGATTATTTAAAAATTGAAATAAATTTTAATGAAACAAAAGGTATGTTTAATAATATAACAATAATCGTCGCATTTAAATTATTTAATTATATAGTCATAAAGCTACTGCAACAAAAATTGATACAAAAATGATCCTGTCTGTTCGTGCTTTATCACTTAAATTATAATTTAGTTCAATTAGTCAAAAACTAAACGTATATTCAGAAATTATTGTATTTTGAGAAATTAGAAAAATAATATACACTACAATGAAATCAACAAAAGTACGACACGATTAATTAAACATAATAAACTACATCAAGCCGATTAGTTATTTCATTATGCATATTAATATAAGTCAGTGCATTAGTTATTATTATAATATTTAAATCCGCTCAACTGTATAGATTTACGTGCGCCGACAATATTATATATTACATCTAAGATATTAAGTGCACGATTTTAAATCTGCCGAGTGCAGAACCCAGGGGGGTGTCTAAATGCACTCTGGTGACGTTTAGATAAATTACTTTGAACTAAAGAGGAGGTGGGAGCCAAAAAGGCATTTTGACCAAAAAATCTCAAATATAGAATAAATTTATTACACCGTTGATCATTATAATAAAATTATAATAACGTGTTGATTACATAATAATGTGTCAATAATGTTGATAATTGATAATGTGTTGAAATAATAATGTGTTAATTACTACATGTGTCGATTATTATAATAAAATTATTAAAATAAATTATTATTTACTGTACCGATTTTCTCAAGACTTCAACCCACAATTTGTACTTTTTATGTAGTTTTTTTACCTTATTTAATAATAATGAAATTCTCTCTTAATAATATTTACTAAATTTCGGATTACAATTGAATTTTTAGATTTGCGTCAGACTCTCTCCAGTTAAAGACATCAAATGTCTAATTAGTCATTGTTTTAAAATGTTCCTTTAAACGGCTTCGAGTCAACTCGCCTACTGGGTAACTCGCCTACTGGGATCTCGCCTACGGAATCTCGCCTACTGGGACTAACCCTAACCCTAACCTTAACCCCTAACCCTAACCCTAAACCTACCCTAACTCTAACCCTAACCCTACCCAGTAGGCGAGTTACCCAGTAGGCGAGATCCCTGTAGGCGAGTTACCCAGTAGGCGAGTTAACTTGACCCCGTTTTAACATTCTAATGCAACGCCTTACATGCCTAATCGGGACCATTTGCACAGCGGCTTGTTTACTTAGATCTTGTACTTCCTGACCAAGAATTTGCTGTGGTGTTTCATCGGTATTCTCAGCTCTGCATTTTACACTCTGACGTGCTATGAGCAGTTGTCCGCTAGCTTTATCACTGGTATGAGAATGTTCATTTAAATAGCTCACAACTGATATGTCTTCGTGCAATTTTACCTTGGCTTTACAGATTGACAGACCTTTTCTAGTACCACGACGACGTTCGCATTTATAGTAGTAATATTATTAGCTAAAGTCTTTTGCTTAACGTAATAAAAACCGTTTAACATTATCTTGTTCTTGCAACGAATACTTGCAACGGTTTCTACATCCATTTCGCTTAGCAGGATGTGACTTTTTAAAAGAAATTCTCGACTTCAAATTTCAATCTAATTTGTGATACTCGTATTTTTATTTCCAAAAAATTACAATATTTTATTATAAAGATATACTGTATAATTCCTAAAAAACGGGTTTGACTGTTTGAACGCAATATCTTGAATGAGACTTAATTAGCTGAGGAGGCTGACTTCTCTATTTAGAAGCTCAGATAACGAGTAGTTAATGGGATCGCCAAGCAACTGAAGCATGTCAGTCGTGTGACTGATGATAGACATTAAACAAATGCAAGTACAATATGATTCTAGAGCAGAGGTTCCCAACTGGGGGTCCAGGGACCTCGTATGGGTACGTGGAGCACTCCTATGGGGTATATGAAACGCCATGTAAAAAAATCTATATATTTGTAAAAAATATATAAAAAGTAAAATTTTAGCTGATCTTTAAAAGTTATAGTCTTTTTCTTCGTTGGGATTTTTTCTGTTTTCTGTGCACTACTAAAATATTAATTTATTAATTTTTTTTGCATTTATAAATAAAACGTGAAGAATCTATTTAAAAATATAAATATTAATAATGCATGGTTTGTTTTGGTGCTTATTGTAATAGTTTTACAATAAACACCTATTATAATAGATACATTAAAAAATCTTTATGTATCTATTATAATAGGCCTATCGTGTTTTTGCTGTAAGCCTATATCAATTTTAAGCCTATATCAATTTTAAGCCTATATCAATTTAAAAAATGTTGGGGGTACGTGGAATTCCAAATTGTTTCCAAGGGTTATGATTACTGTAAAAGGTTGGGAACCACTGTTCTAGAGGCTGGTCAGATAGTATCATTGACTACAGATGCTGACTTTATAAACTTTGTTCTACAATTAAATTAATTGTTCAGGAAAGATAAGGGCATATAGCAATTACATATTTAGACTTTGAAATCGAGTTTTAATTATAGCATTAAAACTAAGAGCATGAGCTGACTGATCGATTTACTGTATAGTTACAGTAAAAGCTTAAAAGCTTATAATAGAATCATTGTTCTATTACAATCAGCGAAAGATATCAGTAGTTATCACATATCATCATCTTACTGTTGGACGAAATTTAAATTAATACGAATTACGCATATCGAAACATTTTTCCCGAATGAAAAATAATAAGGCTTTGAGATCTATTAAAGCTCAAATATTCGACATTATTATTATTGGCTAGTTTTTCTGAAAATAAGCCTATATCCTTTCTATTCAATTCTCGTTCAATGATTTATGATTATGTTGTTATAACTTTTAAATTTATTATCTTTAAAATAATTTTTATTATTAAATGATATAATAACTTATATAATTTGGTATTTTCGCTATCAATTATTAAATTGTTCTTCAGGGTTATGGTTTAACGCTATTTTGTCTGTTTTTTGGTCTTTTGTCACCCCGGTTCATATAATATCATGATTAGTGTATAATATTTATCTGTGTGATGATTTGTGTGAAAAACTAATGAACACTATTTTGAAACCGGGGGGGGGGGGGGGCGGAATTATATTAAATTATA